>PVLC010020319.1:6349-20953 GCA_004027655.1 Graphiurus murinus | reverse complement strand
GTGCGCCACCACGCCCGGCTCCCAGCCCTGTTTTTTATTCTTTATTTTGAAACGGTCTCACTAAGTTGTGGAGGGCCTCACTAGGTAGCTGAGGCTGGCCATGAACACGGATCCTCTGGTCTCAGCCTCCCAAATGCTGGGATTACAAGCGTGCACCACCACGCCCGGCTCTGCATTGAACTTTCTAATCAATGACATAAATATTTAGGGGGAAAAAAGAATGCCAATAACAGCTTATATGAATCTGTAGCATAGGTTACACACTTCTTTGTTCTCTTTTTTTCAATGAATTCTTCATTTATTTGTTGTTATTACTATATTATCATTATTTATGATACTGAGGATTGAAACCAGGGGCATTCTGCCTCTGAGCTATACCCCCAGACCTTTTTATTTTTTATTGTGAAGCAGGGTCTCACTAAATTACCACATTCTGGCCTGGAATCTACAATACTTCTGTCTCAGCCTCCCCAGTACTGAGATTATAGGCATGCACCACCCTAGTTTTTCCAGGAATTCATAAAGGAAATTCTTCTATCCATTAGGGAATTAGTTGAGGGGAGTTTGGGTTGTCATGAATGACGGATTGTGTGAGGTAGGCATGAGACAGTCATAGCTTAAGTCAGACCTAGGGCCAAGATTGCTAATAAAACATACAACCTCATACAAGAAATATTTTTTTCCACTCAAAATAGTAATACCACCACCTCTGAAAAGGAAATGTGGGATATCCTGGATTAATTTGGGAAGTATATATGTCCTTTTAAAGTATTTAATATTTATATAGTGAAATTACAGAGTCATCAACATTTTATCCCTTTGTAACTTGGCAAAACATTTACATTAGATAACTTAATACTTTTTAGGACATGTTCCAGAGATCCAACCCAGGCTATTGCTAACAGATTAAAAGAAATGTGTGAAATATATTCTCAGCATTCCCAGCCAGATGAGGATTTCAGTAATTGTGCTAAAGGTAATGTTTAATATCATCTGTACTACTCTTGCCTTTGATGTTTAACTACATAGAGTCCTCTTTGGGTAACTGAGTAAGAAACATGAGTGAAGCCAGGCGTGGTGGCGCACGCTTGTAATCCCAGCATTTGGGAGGCTGAGACCGGAGGATCTGGGTTCGCGGCCAGCCTCAGCTACCTAGTGAGGCACTCAGCAACTTAGTGAGACTTGGTTTCAAAATAAAGAATAAAAAAATAGGGCTGGGGGTGTAGCTCGGAGGTAGAATGCCCCTGAGTTCAATCCCCAGTACCACAAAAAAAAAAAAAGAAACATGAGTGAAAGATTTATGACTAAACTGAGGCCTACTGTGTGACTCTCTGCTTTTTTCTATCACTCAAATGATTTCTTAAACCTTCTCAGAGAGAAATTTTAGACTACTATGTTGAACTTTTGGTACTTTTTTTGGGGGGGTGGCAAATTCTTTAGTTTTCATTTGTAAACTGGAAATTAAATTATTCAACATAGACAAGAACAGAAGATGTGTACAAGTAGAATATCCCTTATCTGAAATGTATAGGACCAGAATATTTCCAATTTCAGATTTTTTTTTTTAGATTTTGGAATGCTGCATATACAAAATCTTGGGGATGAGACATGAATCTAAACACAAAATTCATGTTTCTTATATACCTTACTCACATAACATAATAATTTTAGACAGTATTTTTACTGCATCTGTGTTTTGACTGTGACCTGTCACATCAGGTCTGGTATGGAATTTCCAGCTTGTGGTTTCATGTTGGCACTCAAAAAGTTTCAGATTTTGGAGCATTTTGGGTTTCAGATTTCTACATTAGAGATGCTCAACCTATAACTGGTACATGTCAAACCTGGCCTGGGAATTGGTTAATGTCATAAATTGGAACCAAGTATTTGTGGACTAGTAAACCAATTACATACCTCTTATCATATGTATTAGTCAGCTTCCTATTACTATAACAAAATACCCGAGATTATTGACTTTTCTAAAGTTTATTCAGCTCAAGGTTTTGTAGGTTCCATTTCATGATCTAGTAGCCCCATTGCTTTGGGCCTTTCATGGGGGTGATGGATGACAATATCAGGGAGAATATGGTGGGGCATACTCACATCATGAGCCAGGAAGCAGAGAGCAGGACAAGAAGATGGGGTTCTCACAGTCCCATTGGAGGGCAGGCTTTGGGAGACTTAACTTCCTTCCACTAGGCCCCACCTCCTAAAGGTCCCCCTGCTCTCCAAGAGTGCCATTCTGGGAACTCTGTAGGGCATTCAACATCCAAATTATAGCAGCATAGAAATTTTTTTCCTTCCTCTTTTTTTTTTTTTTTTTTTTTTGTGTGTGTGTGGGGGGTGGTACTGGGGATTGAATTTAGAAGCATTCTACCTCTGAGCTATATCCCCTTGCTTTATTTTTTATTTTAAAACAGCCTCACTAGCTGGCTCAAACCTGCATTCCTCCTTTCTCAGCCTCCCAAGTACTGGGATTACAAGCATGTGCCACCACAACTGGCAAACTATTCCTTTTCCTTTTTCTTAAATTTTTTTTGGGGGGTGGTGCTGGGGATTGAATCCATGAACATTCTACCTCCACGATATACCCCCAGTTTTATTTTTTATTTTTGAAACAGGGTCTCACTAGGTTGCTGAGAGTCTTGCTAAGTTGCTGAGGCTGGTCTTGAATCTGCGATCCTCCTATTTCAGCCTGCCAAGTACTGGGATTACATGCATGTGCACATACCTGGCTGAGTTTTTCTTTTTGGTTGCTTTTTTATGTTTTTTGTTTGTTTTTGTTTGTTTTGTTTTGGTACTGGGGATTGAACCCAGGGGCATTTTACCTCCAATTTATATCTCCAGTCTGATTTTATTTCTTATTTGGAAACAGGGTCTTACCAAGATGCAGAAGGCCTAAGTTACCAAGGCTGGCTTCAAACTTGTGATCCTCCTGTCTCAGCCTCCCAAGTACTGGGATTACTGGCGTGTGCCACCATGCCCGGCTTGGCTGAGTTTTTCAAATACAGAAAAAGGCTTTAATCTTAATGGGATGATATTATTATTACTTTTTTTGGGGGGGTGGTACTGGGGATTGAACCTAGGGGCATTCTACCTCCAAGCTACATCCCCAACCCTATTTTATTTTTTATTTCGAAACAGGATCTTGCCAAGTTGCAGAGGGTCTTGATAGGTTGCTGAGGCTGGCTTCAAACCTGTGATCCTCCTGTCTCAGTCTCCCAAGTACTGGGATCACAGGTGTGCACCACCATGCCCAGTTATACTACAGTTCTTTATATGTAAATTTCATTTCACAATTTTAGAAAAATCTGAATATTACCTTGAAAAATATAAGGAATCTTAGGGATAATCGAAATAGCAAATGAAGAAAAGGTATTTATCTGATGTTTGGGTTTGGTTTTTAAATTTTATTTTGTGGGTGGAGAGAGAGCAATGAGCCTTCATTATCCATACTGTTTATTTTCTTTGTATTTGATATTTGTGTTTTTAAAATTATTTCTACAGAAATTGCCAGCAAACATTTTCGTTTTGCAGAGATGCTTTACTATAAAGTATTAGAATCGGTTATTGAGCAGGAACAAAAAAGACTGGGAGACATGGATTTATCTGTGAGTAAAATAACTAATGTGTTTATCAATAGAGTAAAACCGTTTCCTTCTACACCCACCCCACCCCTGAAAGAAAAAGTCATTATTAAGAAACAGTATATGAAGCCGGGTGTGGTGGCGCACGCTTGTAATCCCAGCATTCGGGAGGCTGAGACCAGAGGATCCGGGTTCGCGGCCAGCCTCAGCTACCTAGTGAGGCACACCGCAAATTAGTGACACTCGGTTTCAAAATAAAGAATAAAAAATAGGGCTGGGGGTATAGCTCGGAGGTAGAATGCCCCTGAGTTCAATCCCCAGTACCGCAAAAAAAAAAAAAAAAAAAAAAAAAGAAACAGTGTATGGCTTTAAGGAATAAGATGGCACCTAGGGAAACTTGTGTTCTGAGCCCTTTTACCCTCCTAGAATTTAAGATGAATAAATAGAAGAAATTAGTATTCCTCATTGCTAAAGGTCATAAACTATAACTTATGCTTTCTGGGGTAGAAAGACTCTATGATCAAAGATTAAAACATTCAGGCTTAACCTTAATTGAATTGCTAAATTATATAGAATTTTTATTCAAACCTTATATAGCAGGAATAAATTGAGTATTAACTGAATAGAACTTTAACATAAATATCCAAATATCTTCTTTTTGTGGGGGGGGGGATCGGGGTACTGAGGATTGAACCCAGGGGCATTCTATCTCCAAGCTATACTCTCAGCCCTGTTTTGTTTAATTTGAAATTGGGTCTCACTAGGTTGCTGAGAGTTTCACTGTTTGCCGAGGCTGTCCTTGAACCTGCAATTCTCCGGTCTCAGCTTCCCAAGTACTGGGATTACAGGCATGTGCCACTCTTTGGCTAAGATTGTTTTCCTACTTTTTTTTTTTTTTTTTTTTTTTTTTTTTTTTTTTTTTTTTTTTTTTTTTTTTTTTTTTTTTTTTTTTGTGGTACTGGGGATTGAACCCAGGGGCATTCTACCTCAGAGCTACACCCCCAGCCCTATTTTTTATTCTTTATTTTGAAATGGAGTCTCACTAAGTTGTGGAGGGCCTCACTAAAGTAGCTGAGACTGGCCACAAACCTGCGATCCTTCTGTCTCAGCCTCCCAAGTACTGGGGTTACAAGCATGCCCCACCACACCCCGCTTTTCCTAGATTTTACTAGTTAAAAAATGTAAATATATTTTTCTGTAAATGCACTTACTTTTTCTTTCTTCTTGATAGGAATTAAACCCACCTTCAAGCTACATCCTCAGCCCTTTATATTTTTTATTTTGAAACAGGGTCTCACTGTTGCTGAGGCTGACCTTGAACTGTCTCAGCCTCCCAAGTACTAGGATTACAGGTGTGTGCCACCATGCTTGGCTTTATTATGCACAATTTTAATGTGTCAATTGAAAAATAAATTTAAAATAAAGATGGAACTCCAGGGAAAAGTGGAAGACATCAATTTATGAGGTCAGGCTAGGAACATAAAACTTGTGAAACTTGATACATTTATGGAAATATTTATCACACTCTACCTCATATATACTTATATTTATTAAATGTTAATTATAAAGAGAAAATAAACTTTAAAAAATTAAAAACAATTTTTAAAATGTTTTAGAAAAAATTATAAACCTGACCAATGATTATTCTAATTCCTTATATTTACATTTCTTTTTCCAGTACATATAACAGTAGCTCCTATAGCTGTAGTAATTCAAAGGGCTGTTTATGACTTTATTTTTTGTAAAGCACATACTGAAGGGTATATGAAACAAAGCTACCATTTAGGGATTGGTACTAGGTGGATACATGTCTATTCATCTAAATAACTTACTTGTTTTAAAAAACCATTTTTAAGTCAGGCATGGTGTTGCATGTTTGTAATACCAGTACTTGGGAGGCTGAGAAAGGAGGAACACAGGTTCAAGGACAGCCTCAGCAACTTTGTTGGTAGTCCCCTTTTATGCTCAGTTTTTAGTTTTCATAAAATCTAATTTATCTATATTTTGTTTTGTTGCCTTTGTTTTTGGAGCCTGAGTAACTTTAATTCAAAAATAACAAACATTTATATATAATTTTGGGCAACTAAAGATCAAAAAGAAGAAATAAAAGTCACCTGTGATTATGTCACCCTGCAATAAATGTGTTAGCTTTTGGTACATTGTCATCGAGCCAGCTAATCACTTGCTTGCCTTTCTTCCAACTATCTTTATGACAGTAGCCTCTTACAATAAAATCTGTCTTATAATATCTTTCCTTATCAGTTCTCAGCATCAAGCTGTCTGTATATTTTGGTTAGGAATGTCATCTCTCTTATTATATATATTCCATAATATGTAAGGTTTTTAAAAGTTCTTGCATATTTCTTTTGTTTTATTAAAAATGAGTTTATTTATAAAGTTGCAAAAGGTTTGCTAAGAAATTATGTGCTTTCACTAAGAAAATAAGACTTTCTCTGATATTTTTATTTGACTATGAAATATCTTGTAGAGTAGATTAATGTTTCTAAATGTTATTAACTTTATTTTGTAGGGCATTCTGGAACAAGATGCATTCCATAGATCACTCTTGGCCTGCTGCCTTGAGGTCGTCACATTTTCTTATAAGCCTCCTGGGAGTTTTCCACTTGTTACTGAAGTATTTGATATACCACTTTATCATTTTTATAAGGTATTTTTTAAAAATATGATACTGGTTGATTGTGGATGAGACCAACATCCTGCTGTTAGTCATCTAGCTTTGGTATGTGTATGTGTGTGTGATACTAGGGATTGAACCCAAAGCCTCAAGCATGTAAGGCAAGTGTTCTACCACTGAGCCCTTTTTATTTTGAGACAGGATCTCACTAAGTTACCCAGGCTGGCTTCAGATCACAATTCTCTTGCCTTAGTCTCTCAAGGAGCTGGGATTACAGGTGTGCACTACCATGCCTCGTCATTAAAAGGGTTTTAGAATACTGTGATTTTAGGAGCCAAGATAGCTTTTAAAAGCAGCACAGGTGTCACTAGCTAACCTTATATAATAGCTTTAAAAAAAAATTTTTATGGAGTTAACATTGAAAGCATCCTGGAAAAAATAACTATCACATTTTTTATAGAGGAATAGAGTTACAGCATTAATTCTGTAGCTGTCCATATCCCTCTACCCACTGGTACTACAGACTAAATCCATGGGTGCTTTACCATTGAGCTATATCCCTAGCCATTTTTATTTTTTATTTTGAGATAAAAAGTTACTACAGTTGCTAAGTCTGGCCTCAAACCTGTGATCCTCCTGACTCAAGCCTCCTGAGTACCTGGGATTATAAGCATGCCTGGCTCCTTTTTTATTATTGTTACTGGGAATTGAACCCCAGGGTATTCTACCTCCAAGCTATACCCCCAGCACTTTAAAAAAAAAAAATTTTTTTTTAAATTATGAAACAAGGTCTTACTAAATTGCTGAGGCTATCCTTGAACCTTTGATCTTCCTTTCTCAGCCTCCTAAGTACTGAGATTATAGGTGTGCACCACCACACCCAGCTCCTGGCTCCTCCGTGATAGTGACTCTTTAAATCATAAAAAGTAATTTCTGTTAGCTGGGTGTGGTGGCACACACCTGTAATCCAGTACTTGGGAGTCTGAGACAGGAGGATACCAGGTTTGAGGCCAGCCTTAGCAACCTAGTGAGACCCTCTTTCAAAATAAAAATAAAAAGGGCTAGGGTATTACTCAGAGGTAGAATACCCCTGAGTTAAGTCCCCATAACTAAAAAAAAAAAAAAAAAAAAAAAAAAAAAATAGTATCTATAGTGTCATAGATTGAATGTTTAGATGTTTTTTAATTGAACTTTTTTGGGGGTCTGGGGATTGAACCCAGGGCCTTGTGCTAAACTACATACTGAGCCCCTTAGTTTGAAATATTGAGTAATGTGTTCAAACTCAATATTACAAGGCATATTTTTTAATTTTATAAATTTTGAAATATACCACTATGCAAACTATTTTTTTTTTTCAGTACTGGGGATGGAACCCAGGGGCTTTCTACCTCCGAGCTACACCCCAGCCCTACTTTTTATTCTTTATTTTGAAACAGGGTCTCACTAAGTTGCCGAGGGCCTTACTAAGTAGCTGAGGCTGGCTAAGAACCCGGATCCTCTGGTCTCAGCCTCCCAATAGTGGGATTACAAGCGTGCGCCACCATGCCTGGCTCAAACTATTTTATATAATTCATATGTATGCAGTAAATAATTATTTACAAAAATAGTAAAAAGAAGTACACTTGTTTTTAAAAAGTACCATTTGTGAAATTTACAAATTTATTATTATTTGTTGTTTGTTTGGTGGTACTGAGGATTAAACCCTGGGACATTCTACCTCTGAACTACATCCCCAGCCCTTTTTTCTTTTATTTTTAAATTTGAAACGGGGTCTTGCTAAGTTGCCATGAGCTGACCTCAAACCTGCAAGTCTCCTGTCTTAGCATCCTAAATACTGGTATTACAGGAGTGTGCCCAGATAAAATTTGTAATTTTTGATAAATTATTTATCTAAGTATTTAAATAGATGTACCCGTTTTGCTTTTACACTTAATACAAATATTTAATTTAAAACTAGTTTTAAATTAAAACTATATTATTAATAATAATTATTATTATTAAATGAACCAAGGCATTTTTCTTTATTTCAGGTGATAGAAGTATTCATTAGAGCAGAAGATGGTCTTTGTAGAGAGGTGGTAAAACACCTTAATCAGATTGAAGAAGAGATCTTAGATCATTTGGCATGGAAATCAGAATCCCCACTCTGGGACAGAATTAGAGATAATGAAAACAGAATTCCTACATGTGAAGAGGTTTGTGAAAATAACATCTTTCAATAAAAAAAGTATATTAATCTCTACTCTACTCATAATCTCCTTTTACCAGACAGCAGTTAAACTTAGTGGTCACCCTTTAGGGAGTAGGAGGTTGGTAGTGGGAGTTAATATTTTAACCCCTATATCAAAGAGGGAGTAAGAGTCAGGAATAATTTGTGATTGCACCAATATTTTGGTAACACAGCAAAAATTCAGCGTTTTTTCTTGATTTCCCAATCAAGTTTCTGTTCTTTGCACAACTGTCTTTCTAACTCTCCAAGTCAGTTATGAAGGTTGATTTGTGTTTAGTATCCAGTTATCAGGTTTGGAACTTTTTAAGACTGCCAGAATGCTTTCTAGCTTTAGTATGAAAATGGAAAGAGATAGTTGACTTTATCAAGATGTAATAACGAATGAGCCAGGATAGTTTTCTCTTTTGTCTTAGAATATGAAAATACTTTTTTGCATGTTACCATTTTGTGCAAACAATTCATTATAGGTCATGCCACCTCAGAACCTGGAAAGAGCAGA
This sequence comes from Graphiurus murinus, assembly GCA_004027655.1. Classification (NCBI taxonomy): domain Eukaryota; kingdom Metazoa; phylum Chordata; class Mammalia; order Rodentia; family Gliridae; genus Graphiurus; species Graphiurus murinus. The sequence continues at coordinate 12,002 of PVLC010020319.1, read as the reverse complement.
TGAAATTTGTACTGCTGGCTCCCCTTTGACTCCCAGAAGGGTGACTGAAGTTCGTACTGATAGTGGAGGACTTGGAAGAAGTAAGTTTAAAATGCTAGGAGGAATATTTTGGAGCCTTGTATCTAGATATTTAAATTTCATCAAAGTCTACAAGTGAAGTTAACAGGGTACATGGAGAAGGTAATATTCTGTGCATTTTAGTGCTGTATGGATCAGCCACATTCCCAGCCTACAAGTATCTTTTAAAAAGGATAAAATATTATGTATTTAACATGATCCTTATTTTTTAAGTGAATATTTACCTATAAGCATACAAAAGGGCACAAATGGAAAAACCAAACTGTTAAGAATGGTTATTGTTGAATGATAGAATTCTTGGTGATTTCTAGAATTTTGTTTTAAGGCAAATAGATTCTACTTTTACAATCAGAATAAAGAAGCCTTAAGGATAAAGGTGCATGATCCAAGTAGGCACAGACATGCCAGTGAGAGATGAGAACTCAATGGCAGCCTGAATATGTTCAGCTTTGTCTGTCATGTGAGAGCTGTGCTGCCTAGGTTAATGTGAGCGCAGTGCTGGTCCAAGAAGTACAGAAAAGAGCCAGTTTGCTATGCTTCGGTTTATATTTTAGGCAGCTCCTTGGATGATCTACCAGGTGCAAAGTTTAAATTTACACATCAGAGGAAACTTTTTTTTTTTGGTGCTAGGAATAGAACCCAGCGCTGTGAATATGCTAAGTATGTGCTCTACCACTGAACTATACTCTAGCCCCACAACTACTTGTTGTTGTTGTTTGTTAGCAGTACTAGGGATTGACCCTTCAGCCGCTTTGTGAGCTACATTTATTTATATATTTATAAAGTGAGCCCTTTATTTATTTATATATTTTTGTGTGTGGTACTAGGACTAGAGATTGAGCCAGGGGCATTCTACCTCCGAGATGTACCCCAACCGTTTTTTTTTTTGTTGTTTTTTGTTTTTTGTTTGAAACAGTGTCTCACTACGTTGTGGAGAGTCTTGCTAAATTGCTGAGGTTGGTCTCTAACCCGCAATCTCCTGTCTCAGCCTCCCAAGTACTGGGATTGCAGGCATGTGCCACCATGCCTGGTTATTTTTTTTTCTTGAGTCCTAGGGATTGAACCTATGGATACTCTACCACTGAGATACATCTCCAGCCCTTATTATTTTTGAGTCAGTGTCTCCCCAAGTTGCCCAGGCTGTCCTGGAATTTAAGCCAAATGAGTAGTTGGGATTATAGGCGTGAACCACCATGCCCATTTTAAAAGGATCAATTTAAAAGTGAAGCATCACTCTTAGGTCAGTGTATAGTTAAATAGGGATGATGCATATGAAAACTTCCTCATCTTTGAAAGAAGAGTCATAATGGCTTAACTGCTTTTCCGCTTATTGTATGCTCAGACCCATCTGCAAATCTGACAGCAGGTCTTTGTCAGTTCTGTTTCTCCTTCCCTAATCTATGGATTAGGATTTGATGTTAAATTTCATCTTCTTTGTACTTGTCATTTGTCCATGTTTCCTCAGGGGCATGTGTGTATATGTATGCATGTGTATGTTACAGGGAATTTAACTCAGGGGCATTCTATCTCCAGTTATACTCCCAGTCCTTTTTATTTTCTTGTTTGGAAACAGGGTCTCACTAGGTTGCTGAGAGTCTAAGTTACTAAGGCAGTCCTTGAATCTGCAGTCCTCCTGTCTCAATCTCCCAAGTGCTGGTGCACCACCACACCATTTCCTCAGTTCTTTTAATATTTTATACATTATTTTTGATTCTGCATCAGTGTACCAAATGCAGATCTAGTAAGTTTATTTATTTTTATATGGTCAGGCAATGTTGAGCCAGTTTGTCAGCTAGTGTTTTAGGATTTACTTTTATATTATGATCTCCCTACATTTGTATGTGTGTATGTGTGTGTGTGTTAATGGGGGTGGAACCCAGGCGGCCTTCTATCTCCAGGCTATATTCCCAGACCTTTTTTATTTTTTATTTGGAAACAGGGTCTCGCTAAGTTTCTGAAAGCCTCACTAAGTTGCTGAGGCTATCTTTGAACCTGTGATCCTCCTGTCTCAGCCTCCCAAGTACTGGGACTACAGGCATTCACCACCATGCCAGGCTCCTACATATATTTTTAAACTTAAAAAACCTACTAATGTAGTTTTTACAGTGGACTTGGAAGAGGGAAAGAAATGCTTACTTCTCAAAAATTCAGACACTGGTTTGAATACTTAAAAGATAAATGAAATCATAATGTTAGAATTTTTGGAGTGATGAAAAAAAGTGATAACATACCAAAATCCATTGGTTTATACAACTGAAATGTGTGAAATATATAGTATGTGAACCATATCTCAATAAAGCTGTTAATAAAATAAACTAAGTTTAACTGAATCTCATCCATGTCCCTTGCTAAATAACATTATTGAGTATTATGATTTCTGTATGTGCAAAAGGTATAGATTAAAATTCTTAAAAACCTAGAGAGAAATGCTACTAGATGATATACTACCATTAAGTCCTTTTATCAAGTAGTGGCTTTACAGTGCAATCACATTATACATGAATGTTAGAATTTGAGTGTGGAGAAAAATAGCATAGAAAAATAGAATAATTCCTTAAATTGTCCCTACATCATTAAGTCCTTTTATTAAAAGACAAAGCCTAGTTTGAATTAGGGGAAATTGGAATGGAGAAGGGAGTACTGTGAGAAAAATTCCTTTATAAAATTCTGCTTTCTATAGCATTCACTTGAATTTTCATTAGTTGCATGTAAATATACTATGACTTCTGTAATTTTTGTATGCTTTTTAAATTATGAAGTATTTCAAATTCCCTAGTTACTTTTAACATAAGATCTTAGATAGAAGTCAGATCTATCTCCTTATGTTAAAAAACTTGTTCAATTTGTTTTGACCCTAGGCGTAACGTCTCCAGCAACATTGTATGATAGATACAGCTCTCCAACAGCCAGTACTACCAGAAGGCGGCTGTTTGTTGAAAATGATGGCCCCTCTGAAGGAGGGACCCCTGGCCGTATTCCCCCACAGCCCCTAGTCAATACTGTCCCGGTGCAGAATGTATCTGGGGAGGCTGTTTCTGTCACACCAGTTCCTGGACAGACCTTAGTCACCATGGCGACAGCCACTGTCACAGCCAACAATGGACAGACAGTGACCATTCCTGTACAAGGTAAGGAAGGCAGAAACGGATGGCACTTTTTGTAGAGTTACCTGAGATTTATCTATAGTGATGATTTGGGATGAAGGATCATGGGGAGAGGAGGTTGGAGAGAAACAGAAACCTCTGCCAGGAAAGCCTCATCTTATCAACATTTCCTTTATGTCTTTTTCCCCTTTCTGTAACAAACTGTAGGTATTGCCAATGAAAATGGAGGAATAACATTCTTCCCAGTCCAAGTCAATGTTGGAGGGCAGGCACAGGCTGTGACTGGCTCCATCCAGCCCCTCAGTGCTCAGGCCCTTGCTGGAAGTCTGAGCTCTCAACAGGTGACAGGAACAACTCTGCAAGTCCCTGGTCAAATGTCCATTCAACAGATTTCCCCAGGTGGACAACAGCAGAAACAAGGACAACCTTTAACCAGCAACAGTGTCAGACCCAGGAAGACCAGCTCTTTATCACTTTTCTGTAGAAAGGTAGCTTTTCACATACCCTTACCAGAGCATAAATTTGAGACATTTAAGTGTTAAACAAAATTTGAAGTATTCTTGTTTATCTATTAGGTTTACCACTTAGCAGGTGTCCGCCTTCGGGATCTTTGTGCTAAACTAGATATTTCAGATGAACTGAGGAAAAAAATCTGGACCTGCTTTGAATTCTCCATAATTCAGTGTCCAGAACTTATGATGGACAGACATCTGGACCAGTTGATAATGTGTGCCATTTATGTGATGGCAAAGGTGAGTACTTGGGACTGAAAAGGCAAGGGCCACTATGTTACTTTGTTACTCAGAACTTTTTTGCAGGGAAGTACTGGGGATTGAACACAGGAGCGTTCTACCTCCAAACTACACCCCAGCCCTTTTTATTTTGAAAGGGGGTCTCATTAAGTTGCTGAGGGTCTCGCTAAGTTGTTGAGGCTGGCCTCAAACCTGCAATCTTCTTGTCTCAGCCTCCCAAGTACTGGGATTACAGGCCACCACACCTAGCTAAGAACATTTTTTTTTAACAACTTCACTAAGGTATTATCCATCCATTTAAAAAAATAAATCTTAATGGTATTATTTACAGATATGTATAATCTTCACAGTTTTCGAATATTTCAGTTTATAGATAATAGCAGTATTTTTATCTGCCCATCAAGTGATTTTGGCTATTTTGAATGGCACTGCTATTAGCATTTGTGTATGAGTTTTTGTGTGGACATAATGCTTTTCTTTTTCTAGGATCTATACTTAGGAATAGATCAGTGGGTCATATGGTCATAAACTCTATGCTTAACCATTTGAGAAACTGTCAGGTTGTTTTCCAAAGCCCTATAGCATTTTACATTCCTACCATCAATATAGGAAGGTGTTAATTTTGCTTGTTTCACATCAATGCTTTTTATTATCTTAACTTGCTATTTTATTTTTGCGGTACTGGGGATTGAACCCAGGGGCATTCTACCTCCGAGCTACACCCCCAGCCCTATTTTTTATTCTTTATTTTGAGATAGAGTCTCACTGAGTTGCGGAGTGCCTCACTAGGTAGCTGAGGCTGGCCGCGAACTCACATTCTCCAGTCTCAGCCTCCCAAATGCTGGGATTACAAGCGTGCGCCACCACGCCCGGCTAACTTGCTATTTTATAAAGGTGATCTTTTTTTTTTTTTTTCCTGCAGAACTGGGGGTTGAACCCAGGGACATTATTCCTCCAAGCTACATCCCCAGCCCTATTTTTTAATTCTTTGTTTCGAAACAAGGTCTCACTAAGTTGTGGAGGGCCTCACTAAGTAGCTGAGGCTGGCTGTGAACCTGTGATCCTCCTATCTCAACCTCCTAATAACTGGGATTACAAGCGTGCACCACCATGTCCAGCAGAGGTGATCATTTTAAAGTGAACAATCCAATGATATTTAGTACATTCATAACATTGTACAACCCACCACCTCTTATTTCCAAAATATTTCCATCCTTGCAAAGTAAAACCCCATACCAATTAAGTAGTTTCTTCCCATTCACCCTCCATGGTCCTGGTAACCAGTGATCTATGTTCTGGCTCTGTAGGTTTATCTGTTTTTAATATTTCATATAAATGGGATGGTATTGATTCTTTCACAAAGGATAATGTTTTCAAAGTATATATATGTCACCGCATGTATCAGTACTCCATTCCTTTTTTCACAGGCAAATGATATAGTCCACTGTATAGATACATCAGAGTTTGCTTATCCATTCAGCCACTGATGAACACTGGGCTGTTTCCAATCTTCAACTTTCTTTTTTTTTTTTTTTTTTTTTGTGGTACTGGGGATTGAACTCAGGGGCATTCTACCTCTGAGCTATACCCCCAGCCCTATTTTTTATTCTTTATTTTGAAACAGGGTCTCACTAAGTTGCGGAGTGCCTCACTAGGTAGCTGAGGCTGGCCGCGAACCCGGATCCTCCGGTCTCAGCCTCCCAAATGCTGGGATTACAA
>PVLC010020318.1:0-29417 GCA_004027655.1 Graphiurus murinus | reverse complement strand
CAGCCCTATTTTTTATTCTTTATTTTGAAACCGAGTCTCACTAAGTTGCGGAGTGCCTCACTAGGTAGCTGAGGCTGGCGGCGAACCTGGATCCTCCGGTCTCAGCCTCCCAAATGCTGGGATTACAAGCATGCGCCACCACGCCCGGCTTCAATGTGTGTATTTTTAACAAGCTTAAAAACTATATACACTAGCCAGGCATTGCAAAGGTCCTCACTAAGTTGCTGAGATTGGCTACTAACCTGTGATACTCCTATCTCAGCCTTTCAAGTACTGGGATTACAAGTGTGCCACATCAAGCCCTGCTGAAAGCTAAGTTCTTAAGAGAAGAGTCAAGTGGAGGAGTTACTGTGTGGCTCCAGCAGGGAGGATGGGTCTGTGGTGCAGGAAGAGACAAATCTTGGAGCAGAAAGTAGAACCCAGAAACCGCACTACACCACTAGGCCATGATGTCAATGAGTGCAGAAGCTTCTCACAGGTGGTGTGGAGCTTCTGGACGTCTGTGGTGCTGGCGGGGCCCCAGAGGGCTGCCCTGTGTGGGTTTCTCTCCCCAGGGCTTGGCCAGGCCTGTGCTGTGGCCCGTTCCTGGTGGACCCTTGGGGAAGGTTCCGTGTCTGCTTCCCTGTGCTGCTGCTCAGGTGTGTCCCTGGTGGTAGCCACACTCTGATCTCTGAGGGAGCCTTCCTTCCTGTGGCAGTTTGATAAAGATGCTCCTCTGGTTCCTCTTCCCACTCTCAGAATGAGATCTCCTGGGGGGAAGTTCCCTCAAATTCTCTGCGCCATCTGAAGTACATATCTGCCACAGAGATTCACGTACTTCTATGTTCTTTGGTGTACATAGCGCAGTTTGCAACTTGCTGTTTGTGTCATTTAATGTGTGCTGAGAGCCAGGTGTGGTGGCACGCATCTGTATTCCCAGTACTTGAGAGGCAGAGACATGAGGATCATAGGTTCAAGGACAGCTTCATTAATGCAATGGGACTCTCAGCAACCTCGTGAGACCCTGTTTCAAAACAAAAACAGAAAAAAAAGTCAGGCTAGGGATGTGGCTCAGAAGTAGAATGCCTGGATTCAATCCCCACCACCCCCTCCAGAAAATGAAAGGGGACGTTGGCAGGAAATATTTCCCTAGGAATGTAATATTTAAGTCCAGAAGACCTAAAGGAAATTCACCTTTTGAAAGGAAGTGGATGCTTCCCACTTTTCAGCTCTGCAGACAAGTGCTGTTGCCATGTGCCTGGCTGTGGTTCTGAGTGCCCTCAGGTGCGTACCCAGAAGTGGGGTCGGTCAGGGAGGCAGGCTCTGCACACAGGACTGCAGGAGAGCGCCTGTTTCTCCATCACCCACTAAACTAAAAAATGGCCCTTTTGCTTTTAAATCACACAGGTTCCTGATTAGCACTAAGCTGAGTGTTACATACTGACTGTTCCTGTTTCCTCTTGGGAGAAGTGCCCTTTTGTAGCTTTGCTCATTTTCCAATCGGGCTTCTCTTGATAATCTGGAGTATGTGTATGCCCTGGGTGTGATGCTTCCTGTTTGTCAAGCTGGCCTCACAAGTGACCCTTGCTCACACTATCCCGCACCCTGGACTCCACAGCTGTACTCGAGTGTGGCCTAGAAGGAAGGCATAGCGGCCAGTGCTTGGTAACTCGTTTTTTCCAGCAGAGACAGAGTAAAGAAGTAAAGGTCTCAGGGCTAGGCCCTGCATCCTTCTCGGCGTGGCATTGGAGCAGAGGACATCCATGGCCATTTGGGGATGAGGGTGTCCAAGGTGCTTGGGAGGCAGCAGGGAGCCCAGGTGTGTGTGGGGGGAGTGGGCAGAGGCCAGCGCTCCTCAGACCTGACGGTCGCGCACATTCATGCTGTGTTTCTGGCCAGCTGCGGGTGCAGCCTGAGTGGCAGGCTGTGAGGCCTGGGGTGGGGCGGGGCTGCCCTGCTGTGTGAAGGGTCAGGCAGGGGATACAGAGCTCTGGCGTGTTGGCTCTTGATTGGCTGATGGCGTGTGATATGGGGAGCGTAGGGGCCTCTCGGGTTTTAGTCTGAATGACTGAGGGGACAGTAGTGGCCATTTGCAGGAAATAACAGGAGTTCCATCTTAACCTGGTACATCTGGGACAGTGTGGGGTTGGGGGAGGGGGTGCCTAGGTCCAGGCTGAGATGCTGCTCGGGGAGTCATCCAGGGACTCCTGAGGGCAGCCACAAATGGGAGAGTGGGCCACAGGGAAGGAGCCAGGCCAGCCGGGGCTCGGAGGAGGAAGGGTCAGCAGTGGCTCCTGACAAGGCCGCACTCAGGTGTGGTCAGACACCAGTGGGGCTGGGTGGGTGGCTTGAGGTCAGGCTTGATGCCGAAGCCTGAGCAGTGGACTTGGACTGCCGGGCCGGAGGCTTTGGAGAGCGCCCCTGGGGGCGGACTCTGGCCGATTTACCTGAGGGTGAGGGAACAGTTGTCAGGTATTGGAGGGATCCACGTGGGAGTCCAGCTGAGGGGTTTTTCCTTTGTCTTTTTTCTTTTTTTCCTTCAGTGCTGGGCTAGAACCCAGGCCCTCATGCGTACTGGGAGAGAGCTCTTCCACGGGGCCACATCCCCAGCCCTTTCTTTTGACCTGGGCTGGTTCATTCCTCCTTAGGCAACCTTAGTCTCTTGCTCCATATTGATGCTGAACTTAGTGTGGACACCTGTTAGAGATAGTGCACTACAGTGCTGAACTCTTGGGCTCCGGAGATCCTCCTGCCTCAGGCTCCGGGGTAGCTGGGGCAGGCGCCTACCACCATGCCCAACTCCAGCCCTTTTTAAAAATATGAGAACGTCTCACTAAAGTGCCCAGGCTGACCTTGAACTTGTGATCCCTCTGCCTCAGCTAGAATTCTGGGTGTGCATCACCATGTTTGGGTTGAGTGTTGTTTAGGTAGGGTTTGCTGGCGTCAAGCGTGTGGGAGCTGGTGAGCCGTTGGGTTGGGATCTGGAGCAGGGCGGGGTGGCTCCCGAGGCCCTGGAGGGAGGCTCTGCTCTTGGTGAGGGGAGTGGTTGCTGTAGCCGTAGCAGGACAAGCAGCAGCCATGAGCTCTTGGGGAAGAGTCCAGAGACGGCGGGTGCAGGGTGCAGGCATGGCAGACAGGGTGTTGGTGGCAGCTCCGAGAGCCTGTGAGCCTGCTTGGGGGCAGAGGACAGTGGGGACTGGGCGTGGCGGAAACCGGCTCTCGGCTGGAGAGCGTTGGGGTGGGGCGTGCTGCAGTCTGGCTGTGGGCAGTGATGAGGCTCTGTCTTTTTTGTTTTGATGTAGGTGGCTACTATCATGGAAAGCTAATTTTCCCCAGAGAATTTCCTTTTAAGCCTCCTAGTATTTACATGATAACCCCCAATGGAAGGTTCAAGTGCAACACGAGGTAAGCTTCTGGTGCTGCAGTACTTTTAGTGTGGCCTCGGGGGCGGCGGGGTATGCACTTATGTTCAAAGAGCACCTTTCTTCCAGGCTGTGTCTCTCCATCACGGATTTCCACCCAGACACATGGAACCCGGCCTGGTCCGTCTCCACCATCCTGACTGGACTCCTGAGCTTCATGGTGGAGAAGGGCCCCACCCTGGGCAGTATAGAGACATCGGACTTCACGGTGAGATGTGGCAGCGCCTCGCCCTGGGCCTCTGCTGGCATCCTGGCTTTTCGCCTTTCTGTTCTCAGACACAGCCCCTTTCTCCTCAGCAGGCAGAGGCTGTGCAGGGCTCCCTGATGAGGCTGTTGGCCCACCCTCCACCTTTGCCTCTAGACCCTGCTCTTGTCCATCACCACATGGGCTCTTCCTCTGGGAACTCTGGGGGGACTCCGACCTGGGACACAGCATGTGTCTTTTGTTAGTTTGTGTTTCTATTTTATATTTTTAAAAAAAGTTTTCTTTGAGCCGGGCGTGGTGGCGCACACTTGTAATCCCAGCATTTGGGAGGCTGAGACTGGAGAATTAGGTTCGTGGCCAGCCTCAGCTACCTAGTGAGGCCCTCTGCAACTTAGTGAGACTCGGTTTCAAAATAAAGAATAAAAAATAGGGCTGGGGGTGTAGCTCGGAGGTAGAATGCCCCTGAGTTCAATCCCCAGTACCACAAAAATAAAAAAAAGTTTTCTTCTTTGTACTGGAAATTGAACCTAGGGACGTTCTACCTCTGAGCAACACTCTTAGCCCTGGTTTTTATTTATTTTTTTTATTTTTTATTTTATTTTTTGTGGTACTGGGGATGGAACCCAGGGGCATTCTACCTCTGAGCTATACCCCCAGTCCTATTTTTTATTCTTTATTTTGAAACAAGGTCTCACTAAGTTGCAGAGGGCCTCACTAGGTAGCTGAGGCTGGCCTCAAACCTGGATCCTCCAGTCTCAGCCTCCCAAATGCTGGGATTACAAGCATGCGCCACCACGCCCGGCTTGGTTTTTACTTATTTATTTATTTATTTATTATGTGTGGTACTAAGGATTGAACCCAGAGGCATTCTACTTCTGAGCCACACCCCCAGCCCTATTTTTTATTCTTTATTTTGAAACAGGGTCTCACTAAGTTGGAGAGGACTTCACAAATTGCTGAGGCTGGCTGCCAATCCAGATTCTTCTGACTCAGCCTTCCAAGTACTGGGATTACAAGTGTGAGCCACCATGTCCGGCTTAGTTTCTAATTTTTTTTTTTTTTTTCGGTACTGGAGATTGAACCCAGGGACATTCTACCTCTGAGCTACCCTGGTCCTATTTTTAATTCTTTTTTTTTTTTTTTTTTGTGCGGTACTGGGAATTGAACTCAGGAGCGTTCTACCTCCAAGCTATACCCCCAAGCCCTATTTTTTATTCTTTTTTTTGTGGTTCTGGGGATTGAACTCAGGGGCGTTCTACCTCCGAGCTATACCCCCAGCCCTATTTTTTATTCTTTATTTTGAAACCGGATCTCACTAAGTTGCGGAGTGCCTCACTAGGTAGCTGAGGCAGGCCGCGAACCCGGATCCTCCGGTCTCAGCCTCCCAAATGCTGGGATTACAAGTGTGCGCCACCACACCCGGCTTGTTTTTAGAATTTTGAAAGAATTAAAGCTAGCTTTATGGCTGATATTTCTCTTTTCTTTTTTCCTAGAAAAGACAACTGGCAGCACAGAGTTTAGTGTTTAATTTAAAAGATAAAGTCTTTTGTGAATTATTTCCTGAAGTTGTGGAGGTAAGAAAGTGGAGGTTGGAACTCAGTTTTGTTTTCCCTTACATTAAAAATGTTTTCAGATTCAATTCTTTCCAAAGAGATGTTTGTGTATCCCCCCGTGTGTTCCTGCAGACATCCCAGAGGGATCACAGGCCCTTAGAAGCTGCAGGGCAAGAAGGGTGTCCACTGGACACGCCTCAGGTGTGCACTGGTGGGCAGAGGGTGGCGCTCTCCTCAGGTTCCCCAGTGCAGGAGGTAGACCCCAGGGCTGGGGGAGGCCCTGAGGGGTGCTGTGTGTAGTGTTGGCCCTGGGCCTGGCCCTGCCCCTGCCCCTGCAGGGAGCTTGTTAGCCAGAGTGGCCACCCAGAGTGGACTGCCAGAAATCTCCGTGGAGCAGGAGAGGCTGGGAGGTCATCAGTTGCTTTCTGCTTCAAAGGCTGGGCTTGCTCTGCAACGCGGGGCTGAATGTTCCCTGGTCTTGGTGTTGGAGTGGGGGCAAGATGGTGGGTTGCATGGTGGTAGAGGCCCCAGCGCCCTGACCGGGCTCATAGACCCAGGGTAGTGATTTTGGCATCTAGCCCTGTCCTCTCACCTGTAAAGTGGGATGAGGAGCCAGCCACCCTGCCTTGGGTGTCAGAATATGGCGCGGAGAATGGAGAGTTTCCTTCTCAGCAATGGCTCTGGGCTCCTGAGAACTAGAGATCTGGTTTGTTCAGGCCAACCGTGGTTTTCTGTTTTTCTCTTAGGAAATTAAACAAAAACAGAAAGCACAAGACGAACTCAGTAGCAGGCCCCAGACGCTTCCCTTGCCAGACGTGGTTCCCGACGGAGAGACGCACCACGGCCAGAATGGGATCCCGCTTCTCAATGGGCACGCGCCAGGGGCCGGGCCGAACCTCGTGGGGCTCCAGCAGGCCAACCGGCACCATGGACTCCTGGGTGGCGCCCTGGCGAACTTGTTTGTCATAGTTGGGTTTGCAGCCTTCGCCTACACGGTCAAGTACGTGTTGAGGAGCATAGCACAGGAATGAGAGGCCCTAGAGCCACGCCCCAGTTGCAGCTGAGACGCAGGTGCCAGAGCTGGACACGGCGGGCTGGACGTGCTGCCGAGGCAGGGCTGGCCTGCCGGACTCCTGGGTTTCACTTGTTAAAAACCTTTAAAGGAAAGCAAAAACCAAAATGTGTGATTTGGAGGAGACACGAGGTTCTCAGCTCCCTCTTCCCACCCAGTGTGGTGTCTGTGGGGGGCCGGTGTTGACAAGGGCCGCTCACGCTTTGGTTTTATAGCTTATCTCCTGTATTGTCTCTTGGACCTGTTTAGTAAACCTGTTTTTCATTTTATTAGATTTGGTCACTTAAAAATATAAAACTCAATGCCTGCCAGACACTCTGAGTGTGTTCTTAGTGGAGCTCTGGATCCCTCAGCAGGCAGGGCCGGCATGCTGTGCTGTCCAGGTGGTCAGGGCTGCATGGGATGGCCAGTGACACCAGTGGACGGGGATCCAGGAGAGAAGAGATTTGGACTCCTCCTAAAGATGCGTTTACAGTCAGAATGAAGCAAATTCCTTCTCGAAGGTGCTTCTTTATTTTTCCTTCACTGTGGAAATTCAGAACTGCTTGCTCTGTCACCACAAGGTGTCGCCCTTTGCTTAGCGTAGCTGTGAGCATGGCCGGGGCGGCTTGGTAGAGAGGGGCCCTGTGTGCTCCTGTCCTTCTCATCCCCACCCGCTCTTCAGCGCGGCCCTGGGCTGGGGCTCCCTGGGTGCCTGCAGAGCCTGCTCTCTGAATTCCTCGTGTCCAGTTGGCCAAGCGCCTGTCCTCCTGGGCGGGTAGGGGAGACCATCCCCGAGGGCTGACAGCACCGCGGGCTTTCCTGGCACGTGGACTGAGTCCTCTCATGTACTTCAAGCGGGCTCCGTCCTTTCCCGTTGACCCACATCAGGTGTCGCTCCTCACGGTTCACAGTGACGGCCCATTGAGTTCAATGTCAGGACTGGCCCGGGCTCAGTCTGGAGCCCTGTGACTCCTGTGTGGCCCGTACCTTCCCTTCCTACTTTGCATCCGATGACTCCAGGTGCACTGGATGTCTGCAAGGTGCATCGCATTCTTGGGAAGACTGGCGGAGGCCTTGATACGGTGGCAGGCGCAGCCACGAGCCCGCCAGGGCTCCCACTGAGGCCCAGACCACCTCGCTCCAGAGGCGAGTGGCAGAGCTGAAGCTAGCCTGCGTGCTCATCTCTGATTTTGTTTTTGGTCTATTTAAAATTGCTCCATAATTTGCCACTTGTATGTGTTTGGCCCGCTCTGGTGAAAAAAAAATCTTTCATTATACCTTTGTTCCTGAGTTTCATGCTGTTTGTGTCTGTGTTGGTGGAGACTCCGGTCTTGGCCTGGTGGCTCAGCCCTAAGTGTCCTGCGGGTGGGGTCAGCCTGCGTGGCCTGCCGACAGTGAGTCTGGCCCGCAGCAAATGGCTCTTGTGAGGCGACTGCGTGGCCGGGACCCCGGCCTGACCCCCTGCGTGTGGCTGCGGGCCCCCAGCCCTCCTGTTCTGGATGCCAGCCCTGCCCTAGGCCACAGCCTGCTCTAGGGCACCTCTGGGACGTGGGCATTGGTTCCAAACTGTTTTCCGAGGCTCTTGGGAGGCAGAATGTTAGCAGACGTAGAGTTTACCTAACACATGTTACTTGCTGTATGTGAGATCTCAACTTTGAACGGCCCTTGGTCAGTGGTGGAGGTGGACCCTGTGGTGCCCACAGCTTGTTGCCTGCACTGACCACAAATAAAAGGTGACGTTTGTCCTGTTGGACCCAACGTGTCTGGCCTTTTTTCCTGCGTTGCCCTTCCTGGGAGGAGTCACTAATGGGGGTGGTGGGGTGCCCTTGGCTGCCCCCCTCTGGTGGACCTTCCTTGTGCTGAAGGGAGAAAGCCCCTCAGTGCCTATGTTCCACGGACACGGAGAGAGTATCTTGGAGGAAAGCATTTTCCTCGTGCTCCCAGGCCTGCCTTTAGGAATCTCATTGGTGCCCTGGATGGGAAAGGGGGTGGCCCTCCCCGTACAGGGAGCCGGGGGGCAGTAGGCAGGATGGCCTTCCAGGGCCTGGGGAGTCTGGGCTGGTCAAGGAGAGCCAGCCCACAGCTGAACCTGAGCTCCTGCTAGGCCCCTCGTGGCTGTGGCCCAGGTCCCCATGAGCATAGGTGGGTGACTTGGGATGGTAGCCTCCTTTTGGTCCAGGTGGCTTGAGGGAGAGGTGACAGGTCCCACTGTGGTGCTTCCCTGGGACAGCCCCCAGCCCTGTAGGCTGGGGTCCCACCGCCTTCGGATTCTGCTTTCAGGCTCAAAAGGGTCTGGCCACCAGTATGCTGGGGCCTCTGAAAAGCAGGAGACCTCACCTGTGAAGAGGGATCTGGCGGCCCTGGGCATGGGCTCGCCCTTGCCCGCTGAGCCTGGATCTGGGGGCACCGTGCTGAGCCGAGTGACATCCAGGGATCTGGAAGCTGGGGTTCTGAGGTGGGCTTCCTGTGGGTCCTGTGCACCTGCACAGCGGAGGGGCTGAAGCCGCCGCCTCTGGAGACCTGGCCCTGCCTCTGCTGGCCCTGGAAGTGATGCTTCCCCTGACAGCCTGGAGGGAGAGGGGGCACTTCCGTCACGTCCTCCCTCCAGCTTCCCCAGCTTCTCCTGGGCAGCTCTGCTGCACACCTGCTGGGGCCGGCTCCTGCTTGGCCACCTTCGCCCTTGACTAGGTCTGGAAATTGGGGAAGTTCTGAAGCATTCTGTGCCAGGCACCAAGACCACCGGGGCCGAGGTGCCCACTTCCTCCACTGGACGTGGAGCCACTGTGCCTTGTGGGCCAGCCACAGCTTCTTACTGAGGGCCAGCTGGCTACTGGGCAGCCTGGCCCCGCCTCACAAGGGCCCCTACCTCACTGCCAAGGGGCCTGGGGGCTTGGGCTGGCCCCAGCTGGCCTGCTGTCTGCAGCCTGGAGGAGGTCAAGAAGGGCCCCTCTCCTTTGGCCTCTTCTCCTGTCCCATAGTCCAGCAAAGGAAATCCCACTGGCCAGAGGTCTGGAGGGGACAGCTCTGCCTCCGGCCGGAGGCTTGTGATGTCCTTCCTAGGAACAGACCTGGCCACCTTCCCGCTGGTTTGGGAGGCAGGCAGTGAGGGTGGGCCCTGAGCCTCATGAAGGGGTGGCCAGAGTTCCCCAGGACCACCGGCCTCCCTCCACGGGGTCTCGTCCTCGCCAGTGGAGGAGGGTCCCCACGATGGGGGCAGGAGGGGAGAGGGAGCCACCTGCACAGCAGGTCTCCCCTCTCCTGCGTGTGTGGGGGCGCTGCAGCCGCACCTGGATGAGGTGAGTTGTAGGAAGGGCCTGAGGCTTTGTGCACAAAGGTCACCTGGGGCTCCTGGCAATGGCCCAGAGGGGGTGGGTGTGAGAGGTGTCGGGGTTAAGGTTACCCCCCCAGCTTAGCTCTCCTGGGAAAGCTGGGTGGGGCTATTTCAAAGGACCAGGTGGGGCCTGGGAGGGGAGGCAGGGCCCCTGCTCCTTAGAAGGGCAGGAGGCGGTGGTCACTGGGGGTCCCGCCCCTGCCCCGCCCCGCCCCGTCCCAGTGTGAGCCCTCCCCTTGGAGCCCCGGGCCTGGGGAAGGGAGGGTTCATCTGGCGGCTGAGCGGGCGGGCGTCGGGCGAGGGCACTGCGCGCTGGGCGAGCCGGCGCCGGCCTCGAGGGGACGGAGCAGGTCCCACCGCCCCTGGTGCCGTCGTGCCGCCGCTCCAGCTAGCCCCGCAGACATGCACCAGCGACGGCCGGGCGCGCCCCTGGGCCTCGCCCCCGCGCGGGGGCTCTGAGCGTCGCCGCCCCCATGAGAGAGCCTGGGCGCCGGGCTCACTGCGCTGAGCTGCCGGCCGCCCGCCCGCGCTGAGCCATGCGGCGCTGGGCCTGGGCCGCAGCCCTGGCGCTCCTCTGGCCACAGCTCGCGCTGCTCCGGGGCGTCGGGGCCCGGCGGGAGCCCAAGAGGCCGCGGCAGCCTGGCCAGCGCCCCGAAACCCCCAATGCCACAGCGTCCAACAGCGAGGGTCTGCCCGGCTCCCCCAAGGTAGGCGAGGGCCGGGGTGCAGGGCTTGCGAGCACTAGGCGCTGCCTGGGGGCTGGGTCCCAGCTGCCCTCCCAGGCAGGCTGGCTCCTCTGGCTCTGCCCCGAGGTTGCCCTTCTGAGGACTCGGAACCACTGGCCTTGTCTTGGTGGGGTGCACAGACACTAGGGAGGGGATGGGGTGTGTGGAAAGGGACTTCCCAGCAGGGTGGGGGGGGCACAATTAACGCTTTGAAGTCCCAGGCCCCTGCTTTGGGTAACCTGCCATCATTAGGTGTAATTGCTGATCCAGGTGGGGTGGGAGGGGGGGGAGGGGCTCAGGCAGCCTGCTAGATGGGCTGCCAGACCCTGTGCAGGAGGAGCATGTGCGCCGCTCCTGACGCTGGAGACACCACCGCTAGCCTGGCCCCTGTGCTTCCTGGGGCACTGCATCCTCCGGCATGCAAAGTGCCCTGTCCTGGAGTCCTCCGGAGACGGACCCTGGCACTGGCCTCAGCCCTGGGCTTGTAGCCTCTTGGGCTAGGGCCTCAGAGCACAACCTTAGGGCCTCCTACTGCTGCCATCCTGGTTATGGTGAGGTTGTCCCCCCATCCACATGCCCCCCAGCCCTAGGGCTATGTTGGGCAGGCATGAGGGTGCTGCTGGGGGTGGGGGTAGGGGTCTACAGGAGGGAGTTCTGAGCAATCTCTGCCACCAAGGGGCGAGGGGGCACCCACCTGGCCCGTTGGGGGCAGTTGTCTGCCCTGCCGAGGGCTGCCTCCAGGGAAAGGCAGGGCCCCTGCGGGAGGTGCCAGCTGAGTCCGTTCTTCCTCCAGGAGGTAGGTTTGTTCACCTGCTCTCACAGCCTCCCTCCTTGGCCCAGAGAGGGCTGCTGGACTTGAGGGGGTATCAGTCCCCCAGGACAAGCAGATGGCAGATGTGTCAGGAGTCGGGCCACGTCCCAGTGTCCTTGCTTCTCTTCCTCGGTGGGGCCCAGGTCAGGAGTGGGGTGCACCTGCCTGCCCCTCGCCGCCAGGGCGAGGCTTGCTGGTCTATGGGCAGGAGCACCAGTTAGGAGCCTGGACCTGTCAGGACCCTTAGCCCGCCCTGCCAGGGGGCGGGGCTCCGGTCCCTTCTCTGCACCTCAGCTGACCTGGCATCCAGGCCTCCCCACCAGAGACAGGCCTTGGCCGCACAGGCCACGCTCTCCCCAGCCACCCTCCAGCTGCTCCTCTCACCTCATCCAGGGCCTGGCCCATGCCAGAGACACGCCAGGCTGGCTGGAAGTCCCTGGCCCCAGGTGCAGCCCGGTGTGGCCAGCAGCCAAGGTGCCTGAGCATCAGGCCTCGACTTCCACGGGGGCCTTGACCTGGCCCTGCCTGTGCCCCCTTCCCAGGACATCCGGGTTCTGACCCCCAGGGTGGGCTGTCCCTGTGAGGCCTTCTGGTCCGTGATGCCCCCGTGGCTGCTTCCATATGCCTAAGCCCCCACTAGCCTAAGCTTCCCAGCTTTCTACGGGATACAGTAGGGCCGGGCCAGTGGGTCTGCTGGTCAGAGCGTGAGTCCTGCCTCCCTGGCTCTGTAGCCGCCAGTGGCCTCAGGGCCTGAGTTCTCTGATGCCCACATGACATGGCTGAACTTTGTCCGCCGGCCAGATGATGGGGCCGCCAAGAAACGGTGCCGAGGCCGGGACAAGAAGCCGGTGAGCCCCTGGGCTGCTGCTGGCCGGCCCTTTTGGGACCCCCTCGGGGGCTGGGCCCAGGGCAGGGGTGACCCTGGGTCCCACTGGAGCTCTCACTTTCCCCTCCTGCCTCCCCACAGCGAGGTCTCTCGGGCCCCCCGGGGCCACCTGGTCCCCCTGGTCCCCCGGGGCCCCCCGGGGCGGAAGTTGCCCCCTCGGCCCTGCTACAGGAGTTCCAGGACATGCTGAAGGGTAAGTCTGTTCCTGTACCTCCTTCCCCGGCCCATGAGGCCCGGCAGGAGCCTGAGACCCTGCGCCCTCCTCCAGAGGCCGCCGAGCGCCGCTCCTCCGGGCTGCCGGACACGCTGCTGTCCCGGGGGACTGGGCTGCGGCTGGTGGCTGAGGCCTTCCACTGCCGGCTGAAGGGCCCCATGCTGGTGGACAAGAAGACGCTGGTGGAGCTGCAGGGCTTCCAGGCCGTGAGTGGGAAGGCAGGCCAGGCCGGGCCCTGGAGTGCCCGTGCCCCGAGAGGGGTCCGCTGGGGCGGGCTGCAGGGGGGCCCGCAGGGAGGGTGGGCCTGCAGGCATGACCGGATGGGGCAGGGCACACGCACGTCTCAGGGGTCTGAGGGGACCGTGCAGAGGGTGAGGGGTGGCCTCAGTCAAGGGTGGGAACCCAGTGTGCCCAGGCCCCACCCTGCACCAAGGCTGCAGCGGCCCAGGTGGCCGGGGGTGGGACACCCTCCACCATGGGTCTCCCGGTGACCCACCGGGCCCGGGTGGGTGTGGGTCCAAATCGGCCCTGTCTTGTCCACCATGAGAGCGAGGCCCAGGACTCTCGCTGGCAGGGTGCACAGGGGAGGGTCCAGGCCCGGCCACTGGCCACTTACCCCCTGCCCCCTGCAGCCCTCCGCCCAGGGTGCCTTCCTGAGGGGGTCTGGCCTGAGCCTGGCCTCAGGCCGATTCACAGCCCCAGTCTCCGCCATCTTCCAGTTCTCTGCCAGCCTGCACGTGGGTGAGCCAGGCCGGGCCATGCGTATGGTGAGGGTGCGGGGCGGGCAGGCCCTCAAGGGGGCACCTGACATGTGACCCCGTCCCACCAGAGGGAGGCCCCCACTCTGCGGAGGCCCGGAGCCTCTGCCTGCCCTCCCCAAGCCTGCAGCCACCCCCGGGCCTGAGCGCCCTGCCTCGCCCGCTGTCTCCACAGACCACAGTGAGCTGCAGGGCAGGGCCCGGCTGCGGGCCCGGGACACCGTGCGCGTGCTCATCTGCATCGAGTCCCAGTGCCACCGCCACACGTGAGTGTTCCCACCCTGGGGGCCGGGGCGCGGCGAGCCTCTGGAGGGTGCCCCATGCTTGACTCTGGCGCCGTGCCCAGGTCCCTGGAGGCCATCTCGGGGCTGGAGAGCAACAGCAGGGTCTTCACGGCACAGGTCCAAGGGCTGCTGCAGCTTCAGGTGAGGGCCGGGGACAGATGTGGCCCCGTGGTCGCTCAGCACCCATGGGCCCCACCCCAGGTGGGCACTGCCTGCAGGCTTGTCCCCCGGGCGGGGATGGCCGTCGGTCTGCGAGGGTGCTCCCTGTGGGGGTCAGGCCGCTGGGCCGGGGCTCCACGACACCCACTATGGTGCCTGCAGGCTGGACAGTATGCCTCGGTGTTCGTGGACAATGGCTCCGGGGTGGTCCTCACCATCCAGAGTAGTTCCAGTTTCTCCGGACTGCTTCTGGGTGCCTGAGGGTGCAGAGGGAGCCCAGAGCAAGGAGCAGCCAGCACACTCCCAGGGAGGTGAAAAGCCCTCCAGCCAATGGGTGCCTGAGGTCACAGCAATAAAGATCTGCAGTCATCTGTTGCCCGTGGGTGCCGCCTGGTCACTGCGCTGGTGAGGGGCGGGCGGGGCTGGTGTGCGGAAGCAGAGCGGTTGTCCATGTGCAGTCCTGGAGCACAGGGCATGGCCCTGGAGGCGCTCCTCCCCAGGTGAGGGAAGGTAGGAGGAGTGAACGCGCCTCTTGGCCGCTCCTGCTGGGGACCGTGTTGTCCTGGAGCACCAGGACAGATGCCCATGTGGGTCCCTGCCCACGGCCTGGGACCCCGTCTTCCGGGGCCTGTCCAGCGTGGAGGGCAGCGGGCTGTGAATACTTGAGACCTGTTTGGCCTAGAGCTGGGTGGGCAGCGTGTCTCAGTGCTGAAGGGCCGGGCAGGAACCCTGAAGGCCTGCACTGGGGAGTGGGCGGCCCCATGGCTGGAAGAAGCAGAGGGAATCCAAGCATGTGGGAGCCGGGCACGGGCTATCACGTGCGCGCAGGCCGCAAGCCCTGTGTGCCAGGCTGGAGGCCCCGGTGGGCCCCGGTGAGCTCAGCGCAGAGGTATGCTGGGGAGCTCCACCAGCCCAAAGCAGGAAAGGGCCTGCAGCAGGCACCCGGCTTTGAGCCACCTTCCCCAAGGTCCAGGGGCCTGTGGAGCTTGAGGCAGGAGCTGGTGGCTAAGGCCCTGGCTTTGGGTTGTGAGTTTGGGGCCCTCACTGCCACCCCATTTTGGCTTTGCCAAACTCAGATCAAACAATGTGAATTGGTCTCAGGATGTCCTGGCCCGAGCCCAGCTGAGCTACAGAGATACCATCTCTGGTTGGCACCCCAGCCTCAGCGAGTGGCAGAGGGCTTCCAGTCTCTGCCGCCTCTGCAGATGGCCCAAGGGGGGCCGTGGCAGGCTCTGGAAATCCTGTCTGAGGCGGAGCAGAGGAGGCCTCCCTAGCCCCAGGGTCAGGGCCCAGAGGAAAGGAGGGGTACAGCAGGAAGGCCAGGGGCCTGTCCCCTGGAAGACTGAAGCCCACGGCCATCACCCTTCCCTGGACCTTGACCAGCCTGGGAGGCCACAAGAGGCCCCTCGCCGAGGCCTGTGGGCAGTGAGGCAGGCTGCCCCAGCCAGGCATGGAGGTGGTGCCGGCTAGGCTCCGTTCTGCGGGCTGCAGGCACTGACCCGTTCCCACCTCTCTCCCTGGTCCCCTCCAGGGATGGCGTCAGGGGCTGGGCTGTCTGGAGGGGTCTCTGCTTCACTGCAACTGCCCGCCTGATCTGATAGGACATCTGAGCAGCCTTCAAGGGTCAGTGCAGAGCGCCCCGGGTCCTCATCAAGGAAGCGTGGAGGGGAGGGCGCACAGGCCCCAGGCTGGGGACAGGTCACTGCCACCTTACTGAGGTCCTGAGGGGCCACGAGAGTCCAGGCGTGGGGAGGCCCCCTGCTCTAGCAGCCCTTGCTGGCATAGCCTGCCTCCCTGGGCGAGGCGGAGCTCTGGGGTCTCCCTGCACATCTCACAGGGCCAGCACTACTCAAAGCTTGCCCCAGGGAGATGGGTCACTGCCCGTTTAGGCAGGAGAAACAGGCTGTACACTGCAGGAACATTCCCGGGGCCGTCAGTGGAGACACGGGGGGTCAAGGTCCTGGAGGAGGTCAGGCAGGGCCTGGGCGTGGCCTGCACATCTACATCTGCAGAGCTGTGAGACGCATGAACCCCGGGCACAGGCACCCCACTTCACCAGCTCGGCCTGGCCCTCCGTCCTCTGTCCTTGTCTTCTTTCTCTGCTCCAGTAAGAGCAGCCCCCACTCTGTGCAGAAGGAGCAGGGGCCAGAGGCCAGCCGCCCAGGACGGTGGGGGGCACCAGCCAGACCCTCCGGAGCCGCGCTGGGGTCAGGCCGCACCATCTGGGAGTCTCCTGCCGTCTCCACGGCGGCCCCCCTCCCACCCCAGCCTTGTCTGGGCTGTGGGTGCTGTTGGCTGCTGCGGGGGCTGTGATGACCGAGACGGAGACCCAGAGGACGGGACCCAGGGCCCCACAGAGAGACAGACGGGGAGATGAGAGATGAGGAGACGGAGGAGCGGGGGCCAGCGCTGCAGAGCAGTGCTTGGGCAGGTGGCCAGGCTGGGCCGGGCCCCGTGTCGGCGCCTGACTCCACCTGCGTCCGTCTGTCTCCTCTTGCTCCCGGTTCCTGCCCCTAATCGGAGGTCATTAGCCACTTAGCTGTAATTCCCCTGGAATGTGCCGTCTCCTGCAGAGCCCCTGTGGCTGGCGGCCCAGGAGCATGGGAGTGGGTGGCTGCTGCCGCAGCATCCAGGCCCCAGGCCCGGACTAACCCGAGCCCCCCTCCCAAGACTCAGGTGGCCCAGCCTCCCGCCGGCGCCCGGGTGTAGTGTGAGTCTCAGCCTCACCTGGACCCTGGTGTCCGGGAGCTGTCACACCCACCCAGCTGAGCAGGGTGCCGCCGGAGCGTCTACGGTTGAGAGCTGGCTGGGGTCCCATGGGGAAGGCGATTTTCTCTAGCCTAGACTCTTCCTTCTTGGAGCTGAGCTATGGGGTGGCCCGAGTGTCTGGCCATTGTCCAGCATCAACAGGGGCCAGAGTGGCCTGTGCAGTGCTGGACGGCCTCGGTTTGACCCCTGACCCTGAGCCCTGCGCCAGAGTAGTGGGAGAGGCAGGTTGGCCTGGCTGACCCCTGCACTGGGGCCGACTTCCCAGACCCTCAGTCTGCCGCTGCCGCCTGCCTGGCTGGGGCTAGGGGGTGGTCAGAGTCGCTGCAGAGGGCTCCCTGTGCCGGGAGGGCCCGTGTGCGATGTGGGGTGCTTTCTCCTGCACCCCCAGCCTTGCACGGGGTGGGCTGAGCCCCTCCCCAGCTTGGCCTGGGGCTGCAGCCTGGTGGATCTGAGCAGCCCCTCCTGGCTCTGAAGCCCACCCCTCAGTGCTGGGTGGTGCCCGGTCCAGAGTTTACCCACAAACGGGAATGTGGCCCTTATGCTCAGGGTGACTGAAATCCCCTCGGGGCCACAGCAGGAGCCAGGAATGGGGAGGGGTGGGCGGGGCTGGGGTTTCCCGGCCATACTGCAGCCCCGGGCCCAGGTGTCAGATATAGGTGGCTTTGACAGTGCCAGTCCCCATCCCCACCCACCCCATGGTCCCTTTTGGAGGTTGGCCATGCAGAAGGGCCCCAGCCACAGTGGCCAGGACAGTCCGGCCCTTTAAAGGGTCTGCTTCAAGGATCTTCTGGGCTGCCCATCCCCTGTGGCCTTCCAGGGGAAACTCAGCATATGGTCTCCACTGGCCGCAGACCCAGGCCACCTGTCCTGACTCTTGTCACCGTGGCGGAGGGCCATGAGTGCCTGGGTATGTGGGGCCCTCCTGGGACTCCTCTCGAGTGTGTACCTGGGTGTCTGTGTCGACGGCTGTGTCCCGGAGTGTGTCTACATTGGTGTTCCCATACGGGCGCTGTGTGGTATGGGACTCTGGGTCTCCAGGGGTCCCCACTGTGGGGACAGTCTCAGGTGCCAGAGCCCTCACTGGCTGGTCACGTAATTCAGCAGTGTCCTTGGTGTCAGGCAGGCCCAGGACTGTGAGCCGGCTCGTCATGCTGGCTGTCCTGGCATCTGGGGGTCCCTGGGTGGAGAGCTGAGTGAAGGCATCAAGGGAGAGGGGCCGCCCGTCCCCCCCGGGGTCTCTGGAGAAGTTCCGTCAGCGTGGCCAGGAGACCCTGTGGGCTCACAGCTCATTCCGTGGACTGTAGACCAGGGAGCTGCCACTGCGGGGCGCTGGCTGGGCCCCATGGGAGGGTGGCCCAGGGGAAGGTGACTTTCTGCCTAGACTCTCCCTTTTTGCTCACTGGGCCTGACCACTCTGCCTCTGGGCTCCCGGCTCAGGCCACTCTGGGCTCTGCGTGACCAGGGCCGCCCCTGGCAGGATCTCATGGCCCGGGGACTCCGGCCACCTGGCCCTGGAGGCTGCATCCAGGCGCGGGGAAGGCATCCCTGACTGCTAGGCGTCGGCACGTGTGTCTGACAGTTGTTCTCGTGGGCCTGGTGCGGGAGGTTTTGGGGACAAAGGGTCTTTGTTGAGGAAGACTGGGGCACTGCCCCTACTCCGGGGCAGTGACTCACGGGTTTCTCGGGGGTGATAGCATCAGTTTTGCAACAGTCACCGTGTGTCCCGGCCCGGCGGCTCCTGCCCTCACCTGCACCCACAGCCCCAGCCTGCCCCGCTGGGACCCAGAACAGGAGTAAACAGGAA
Organism: Graphiurus murinus; assembly: GCA_004027655.1. Lineage (NCBI taxonomy): Eukaryota > Metazoa > Chordata > Mammalia > Rodentia > Gliridae > Graphiurus > Graphiurus murinus. The sequence continues at coordinate 11,463 of PVLC010020318.1, read as the reverse complement.
AGTGCTGCTGGAGGCTGAGTGCGCTCCATTTCCTCGGTGGAGTGTCTCCAAGCAGCCATTCAATCCCCTAAGCCTGTGCCCGCCTGCCACTCCTCCCTGCAGACCCCATGGCACCCAGAGGGCTTGTGCAGGGCCCTGGAGCTGCAGGGTGCAGCTGGCCCTGACTTTTGGAGGCACTTTCCCGGCAACTGTGTGCTAGTCTTCTGGAGCTGGAGGGGGTGGGAAGTAGCTTATTTGGGACACAGGGTGAGATGCAGTGACCCTTCTGTTGCCGCCCACAGGGACTTGAGCTGGCGCTGGCTATCCATCACTCCCTCCTGAGAGGGATGAGGGGTACAGGGCCCCTTGGGGAGGCTGGGCCAGCTGAGACCCTCAGACGCCACTGCCACCGGAGGGAGGGGCTGGGTCACGGGCGGGGTCAGGCCCTGCGTTGGTGAGAAGTGGAGCTGGATGTGGGCCCTGCTTGGGCTCCTGCCCACCAGACCTCACCTCAGAGGGTCAGCTGCTGCCTCGGTATTCGCTGGAGGATGACGCTGACCACAGCCGCACTCTGTAGCCTTGGCTACCTCCCAGCTTTGAGCAGCGTGCCGCTCCCAGGCCAGCTGAGCCAGGACAGGGCTAGGCAATGTCGTTAGAAGGCGCTGGCCTTGGGCCTCTTCTGCGTCCTCCGGGCCGGGGAGCCCAGCCTGTGGGTACGCTGCCTGCCGGGCCAGGCCGTAGGTCTGAGGCCGGCTGCGAAGTAAGACAGGAGGAATCTGGTAGGCCTGGCCTTCTGGGTCCTTCAGCACTTGCTCCCTCCCTGACTTGACCTCCCCAAAGTCCCCTTGGCTCCAGACCCTGCCTCCCACCATCTCACTCACTGTGAAGGAGGCTCGAGTCCCGGGGAGGCTGAGCATGGTGGCATCCGCCTGTAATCCCAGTACTTGGGAGGCTGAGACAGGAGGATCACAGGTTCAAGGACAGTCTCAGCGACCTAGCAAGACCCTGTTTTCTTTCCTTTTGTTTTTGGTACTGGGGATGGAATTCAGGGGCATTCTACCTCCGAACTATACCCCCAGCCCTATTTTTTATTCTTTATTTTGAAACAGGGTCTCACTAAGTTGCGAAGTGCCTCGCTAGGTAGCTGAGGCTGGCCGCGAACCTGGATCCTCCAGTCTCAGCCCCCCAAATGCTGGGATTACAAGCGTGCACCATCATGCCCGGCCCAAGACCCTGTTTTCAAACAAACAAACAAACAAACAAACAAACAAAAAAAATAAAAGGGCTAGGGGTGTAGCTCAGAGGTAGACTACCCCTGGGTTCAGTCCCCAGTAACACACACACACACACACACACACACACACACACGCACCTTGAGGAGGAAGGCTGAGGGGCTGGGGAGGTGCAGTGGAGGAGCCGGGCATGGCGGGCAGTGGGCAGGCCCCAGGAGGGGTGGGGCAGGAGGGGCGACTGTCTCAGTGTGGCCAAGGCAAGGAGCTGAGAGGGAGGGACCGTGTGGACTCAGGACAGAGCCAAGGGTGGGGCCTAATGGGAGGAGTGCCGGCGAGGCCCCTGATGGGAGGTGAACCCAGGAGTGCAGGCCACTGGGCCCCAGGGGTCGTGGGGAGCAAGGAGACCCCTGGGAGCTCGGTCCCCTGCTTGCTTGGAGATGCGAGAGGCTGGCCAGGTCTGGGGGCCGCAGGCAGGCAGGCAGGTGTGGCCTCGGGGTGTCTGCAGGCCCTCACGTCTCCCTGGCTCTGTGGGGGAGTGTTAGAGGCAACCAAGGAGGAGAGACAAAGCCAAGCCCTGCCCCAGGACCCTGGGACCAGAGAGCACGCGCCAAAGAGCAAACTGAACTGGGAGACTGTTCTCACTGGGCTATCGGCGGCCCGGACGCAGCTCTGTGAACGTGAATCACCTGCTTCTCTGCAGTCCTCTGGGCCTCCAGGGCTTGGCTGTGGCCAGCAGTCCCTGTCCAGCTCGTGAGGCGCAGGGTGCTTGCGCAGGTGGGGCTGCTGGAGCAGTGCAGAGTCTGAGCTGGGACAGCTGGCCAGGGGTAATGGAAGACAGCAGGGCAGGCCAGGCCCAGGGAAGGGCTGTGGGGGCTGGGCAGCCTAGGCAGCCACTCGGCAGCAGGCTGGACAGTGGCCTGTCCCTGGAGCCCCAGGAGGTGGAGAAGGCCCAGAGAGTGCCTGCATGGCACCTGGAGTTGGGAGGGGCGGGATGTGCCAGAACCTCTGGGCAAAGCAGCACATGCTGGCGTGAAGGCCCAGGCCCTGGTCCTGGGGCCAGAAGATCAAATCCAGGCTTCAGGAGGCCACACCCCGCTGAGTCCTGGGGATCCTCCTGCCACCTCCCACAACCCTCTGAGAACCTGGAGGGACCTGCTGCCTCACACGACCCTCTGAGACCTCAGGGGACCCTTATGCCTCCTCCCGAGGCTCCTGAGATCCCAGGGGACTCTTCCTGCTTCCTCCATGACCCTGAGACCCTGGGGGCCTCCTGGGTCCTGCTGACTCTGCGGTACTGGCATCCTGAAGATGCTTGGCTTGTACAGCTGTCACCCCAACTGTCTCTCCTTGTAAGGACCCAGTCTTGCTAGATCACTTACCCAATGGCCTCATTTAACTCATCACATCTACAAGGACCCTATTTCCAAAACGGCCCCCTTCACAGGTGCTGGGGCCAGGACTTGAGCAGACCTCTTGGAAGGCACCATCAGGTCCCGAATAGGAGCCTTAAGAACAAGGGTCACAGGGTGAGGTCAGCAGAAGCATGGCCACGGAGGCGGGGAGTGTATGGAGACCTCCCTGAGCTGGCTTCCCCCCGGCCCCACAGCTTCCCTCTCCTCAGTGTTGCCTCATATTTGGGCTACTCTTTCTGTGTGTGTGTGGTACTGGGGATGGAACCCAGGAGCATGCATTCTACCTCCTAGCTACACCTCCAGCCCTCTTTTATTCTTTTATTTTGAGACAGGGTCTACGTTGCAGATAGCCTAAGTTGCTGAGGCTGGCCGTGAACCGGCAATCCTCCTGTCTCAGCATCCCAAGTACTGGGATTACAAACGTGCGTCCCCATGCCCGGCTCCTTTTGGGCTATTCTGAGAAGGTCCAGGGCATGGGGGGGTGCCCCGGGAGGCCCCACACGCAGGGCGGCACGTCGGGCGTGGGGCAGCTGCCAAGGCCACAGTCCTATCTGCAGGTACCCTGGGCTGGCGGGAGTGCCACAGCTGACTTCAGCTGCCTCCATGCCAGCTTGGTGGCAGGAGGGGTGACCAGGTCCTCAGGAGGGGTCAGAAGAGGGATACTGTCCTCTGGGCCCCCATGAGGGAATCCTGAGGTGGTCCAGGGCCCTCTGCTCTGGGCTCCCTATAGCCCTGACAACCCGCCTCCATCCAGTGCCCCCACCACGGCTGAGCCCTCAGACCACTTGAGAGATAGCAGCCTGGCCCGGGAACAGCTAGTTGTGTCCCAAGCTCCCAGGAGGGAGGGCCCAGGGGATGTGGGTGGGGAGGGGTGTCGAGCAGGACTGCTGGGAGGAGCTGGGAGGCAGAAGTCGCACAAGGCAGCATGCCCCGCGAAGCCCACAGCCCATGGTGACAGAGGCTCCAGGGCCAGGAGCAGGTGCCTTGCGCCCCAGTGGAAGCAGGCTTCAGCTCCAGTGCGGTGTGGAAGGTCCTGATCTGCTTCGGAACATTTTAGGCAAAGCCGGGCGTGGTAGCACACGCTTGTAATCCCAGCATTTGGGAGGCTGAAACCGGAGGATCTGGGTTGGAGGCCAGCCTCAGCTACCTAGTGAGGCCCTCCGCAACTTAGTGAGACCCTGTTTCAAAATAAAGAATAAAAAATAGGGCTGGGGGGATAGCTCGGAGGTAGAATGCCCCTGACTTTGATTCCCAGTAACACACACACACACGCACACACACAGAGGAGGGCTGGGGGTGTAGCTCAGAGGTAGAATGTCCCTGGGTTCAATCCCTAGTAACCCCCCCACACACACACACAAGATTGGGGGTGAAACAAATTTTTGAATGATAGGAAGTTTCCACTTTTACCGGTCAGAGGTGGCTGAACATGGGCTCCTCCTTGTGGCTCGTTTGAATCCTGAGGCTTACAGCCCTGCCCAAAGGCCCCGAGCTGTGTTAAATGCTTCCGTCCTGGCATCTGTGCTGCTCTCTGTGGGTTCCAGCCCCTGGGCCAAGGCCGAGCTCGGTCCCCGGCCACATGGTCCTCAGCCTCTCTCTCCAAGTTCCTTTTCTCCATCTCAAGAATGGAGACACACCAACTCCTCAGACGACTCTGAGGTTCAGACGAGAAATCCCAGGTGAAAATGGTTGGCAGGAATCTGGGTCCTGCTGCTATCAATAACTTGCCACCCTGGGAAGTCGGTCAGGAAGCTCACACAGCCCCTGCTCGGAGCCATCTCGAGCAGGGTAGAGCTGCTGGTGCCAGCAGAGGCAGCAGACCCCACATGCCTGCGCAAGTGTGCACGTCAGCGCCAGCGGGGTCAACTTCAGGACTCCCATGGAGACGGTGCTGACCCTCCAGTTGAGTGGAAGTGCTGCTTTGGGGTAGAGGACAGTGCAGGGGGTCACCACCAGCAGGCAGCTGCTCACCTACACACAAACTCTGAGCAGGAAGGTGCGCTGTACATAAGCCGGGGGTGCTGGCGCATGCCTGTTATCCCAGTACTTGGGAGGCTGAGAGAGGAGGATCAAAGGCTCAAGGCCAGCCTCAGCAACTTGATGAGCTCACAGAAACTTAGTGAAACTCTTGTTTCCAAATAAAAAATAAAATAGGGCTGGGTATATGGCTCAGAGGTAGAATGCCCCTGGGTTCAATCCTAGCACCAAAAAGAAGAACCGGGCGTGGTGGCGCACGCTTGTAATCCCAGTACCTGGGAGGCTGAGACTGGAGGATCTAGGTTCGCCGCCAGCCTCAGCAACTTAGTGAGGCTCTCCGGAACTTAGTGAGACCCTGTTTCAAAACAAAGAATAAAAAACAGGACTGGGCCAGCCGGGCGTGGTGGCGCACGCTTGTAATCCCAGGCACTCCGCAACTTAGTGAGACTCGGTTTCAAAGTAAAGAATTAAAAAATAGGGCTGGGGGTATAGCTCAGAGGTAGAATGCCCCTGAGTCCAATCCCCAGTACTGCAAAAAAAAAAAAAAAAAAAAGAAAAACAGGACTGGGGGTTTGGCTCAGAGGTAGAATGCCCCTGGGTTCAATCCCCAGTACTGCAAAAAAAAAAAAAAAAGGCAACCAGAGTTTGTTTCCTTCCCAGTCACAGCACCTCAATATGGATCAACCGAACCCATAGCAGATCAATCTAGACCACCCAGACAGAAAGCCAGACTGGCCCAGAAGCACGTGCAATATCCACATGGGTCTGCAGGCTGAGGTTGCTCAAGGCCATCCACTCGTCCCGGGCTGCCTCATGTGGCCTCAGCATTTGCTTTGTGCGTGTGACGCTGGGGACTGAACTCAGGGCCTTGCGCAGGCTAGGCAAAAGCTCCACTGCCGCACCACTACTGCTGAGCCACATCCCTAGCGTTCACTTTGTGTGTGTGTGTGTGTGTGTTACTGGGGATTGAACTCAGGGGCATTCTACCTCTGAGCTACACCCCCAGCCCTATTTTTTATTCTTTATTTTGAAACCAAGTCTCACTAAGTTTCGGAGGGTCTCACTAGGTAGCTGAGGCTGGCCGTGAACCCAGATCCTCTGGTCTCAGCCTCCCGAATGCTGGGATTACTTTTCACATTAAATGGACAACAACAACAAGGATGTGTTAAGTGTGTTAAGGAGCTGGGCGTGGTGGCGCAGGCTTGTAATCCCAGTATTTGGGAGGCTGAGACAGGAGGATCCAGGTTTGCAGCCAGCCTCAGCTACCTAGAGAGGCACTCGGCAACTTAGTGAGACCCTGTTTCAAAATAAAGAAGAAAAAAATAGGGTTGGGGATGTAGCTCAGAGGTAGACTGCCCCCCAGGTTCCATCCCAGTACCACACACACACACACAAAAATGTGTTAAGGTCCGTGTGGTCGGGGTGCAGGCCAGCAAATCCTGTTTTCTTAAGATGGAATCCGGGAAGCCTCATCAACACTCCAACGGTTCAGATTCCTGGAATTTGGGCTGAGTCTGAGTAACAGGGAATCTAAAGGCTTTGTGTGGGCTCCTTAAAAGGAAAATCTGTTCACAAAGAGACAAAAGGATTGACTTATGTGTAAACTTAAAAGAGAAACGGACAGTTTAAAAATTCTTCCGTGTTTAAACACGTAGCAGCCGGGTCAGCCACTCGAGCTGTTGACAGATTAACCCACAAGTTACAAGTTCTGAGGTAAAAAGTCTTTTCTTAAATAATTAAAAAAATACTAAGACCGGTACACTCCCACCTTGAAGCTCTTATCTACACAAATTTACATTTATAAATAGGTCACAGGCAAACACTGAATTACATTTACCAAGAACTCGCTCTATGGAAAAAAGACCAAAATACCACTAAAGCTAATTAATGTGAAACCAACTCGGAGCTCAGCCTTAGACACAACAAAGAATGCCAATAAGAGACACGAAAGAATGGAACCTGGCCAAATAACACGATGACATTTGGGCGAAAGCCCTTCGGATGTAACACTGGTGGGCTCAACAGGCGGGCCTGGGAGGCAGTCTGTTCACAGTTGTGCAGGGTATTTCCTGGCTGGCCGCAGCTCCAGAGTGCTGGCCAAGGGGGCAGGTGCAGGAGCTGCGGGTGCAGGGGAGGCTCCTGCCCTCACACCCAAAGCGGGGCTCCACTTGGCTCAGCTCACGCTGTCGCCGGTGGAGACCAGGCACCGCAGGACTTGCAAGCCCACGAGACTCTTGGGACCATGAGCCGCAACAGAGGTGCACACCCTGGGCACAGTGCAAGGGACCGAGGTGCTGTCCCCTGCCGCCTGGCATCCGCCCCAGAGCCCCGCTGGTCACTGGACACGCCAGGTCCTCCTAGGGCGCTGGGCTCACCCCAGACATTGCCAAGGCTTGGACTCTGTCCTGGGACTCAGGGGATGCCCTCCTTCCGCTGGCAGCACTGCGAGGGCGGCGCCGACCAGTCGTAGATGTAGGAGAGGCGGAGCTGCACCTCGCGCCTGCACAGCCGGCCCTCCTGCAGCAGCGTTCGTTGCTTCTCCAGCATGTCCTCCGGGCTCTGCTTGTGTGTCACCAGGTACTGGTTGTTGCAACCACGGGACCTGTACTCGGTGTCGAAGCGCGGGTCGTGCTCTCGCTGCACGTCCACGGGCGCCAGCCAGGCGCCCAGGGACACGTCCTCGCTGTGCCACGCACGCAGGTATTCGCGGCTGACCCGCAGGTAGTGCACCAGATCTGCGGACAGCACATAGCCGCCGCCCAGCGCGTAGGGCAGGTAATAATCACACAGCTGCCAGGAGGCCTCGCGCCAACGGCCCCCGGGCTTGACGCGCCCACGGCCGGAGAAGAAGCCCCAGTAGAGGCGGCGGCGGTGCGCGGGGTCGCGCGCGCGCAGCTCGGCCAGCAGCGCGTCCAGGCGCGCAAACGAGTCGTCGTCCGCCTTAAGCACGAACTCGAAGGCCACGTGCTCGTCCAGCCAGGAGAGCATGGCCAGCACCTTGGCTGTGAGGTTCTCGTAGGCGTCGCGCAGCGCGGGCAGCAGCAGCAGGTCTCCGTGCCGCGCCTGCTCGCGCTCCAGGGCGCGCCGCTGCTCCGGGCCCAGGCCGTCCGTGCCCACGGCGAAGCGCGCCCACACGTCGCCCGCGCCGCCGCGTCGCGCCGCCGCCAGCCACGTGCTGCGCACCGCGCTGCGGCGTTCGGTGGCGCGGGGCGCGCTGGCCACCAGCACAGCCAGGAAGGCAGTGGCGCGGGGAGCGGCGGCGGCGGCGGGCACGGCGACCTGGGACGCGCAGCGCGCCAGGTAGAGCAGCACGGCGCCGCACAGCGCGAGGCTGCCGAGGCCCAGCGCCACCCGGCGCCGCCACGCACGCCGCGGGAGCCTCATCGCGGCCGGCGGGCCGAGTGCGCAGGCGCGGCGCCGAGGGGGCGGTGGGCCGCGGGAAGAAACGGCCCAAGACCAAGAGTCCCGGCGGCGCGCAGCCGGGAGTTCTACCGGGGCGACGAGGGCGGGGCCAGAGGGGTATCACATGACTCCTGACGCCCTTCTCATTGGCTGCTTCGGAGCGGCCAATTCCGCCCGGCAGGAAGATGGCGGCGCTGGCGTCCGCGTGGGAGCCGCGCCCGTTCCTACCGTCCCGGTCGTTCGCTCTCCTCTTCCCGGAATAAAGATGGCGGTGGCCTGAGCCGAGGCTGCTGGCGGCGGCGCGGGCGCTGCGCTGCGCTCCCGGACCGGCGCGGGTAGGAGGCGGTGAGTGACGCCGCGCCGGCCCGTGAGGGCGCGTAGGGAGGACGAGGCACGCCGCCTTGCGCCCGGGTTGGGTCCGCAGGCCCTCACCTGGCCCGCTGTCGCCCGGCGTCCTCCTGCCGGGCCCGCAGGAGCCGAGGCGGCAGTCTGGCTCTGGCACTACTAGCCCGAGCGCTCGGGCTGGTGACCCGGCTTCCGTTTCCTCCTTGGTAAAAAGTGTGCATAGCCCCGGGTGCAGGGCCAAGGGCTCTGATCCTGCGCCAAGTCCTGGAGGTCTGGCTCGGCCTCCGTGACAGATCTCGTTGGCACTTTAGTGCTGCTCCCAAACTAACGGAGTGTCTAGAAAGCTTGTTTTTACCTGCCAGGAGTAGGCTAGTTTCACCAAAATTGAAACCCAGGAATTGCTAAGGAATCCTGGAGTCCCCTCTTATCCGTGGTTGTTCCTAGACCCGTGGTGGGGGCCTAACCTCAGGTGTGCCGAGCCCCACCTAGCAATGGCAGAATGTGAGTACAACTAAGGCCCTGGGAGAGGTCAACAGCAGCAGTTACTAAAACCAGTGTAGTGACATGCTGTAATGAAAGTTGTTTGAATGTGACCTCTCTCTTGAGGAGTCAAGACAAGCATTAATGTTGTTCTACTGGGGTTGACGGCAGATAAGGGGGAAGCACTGTGTGGTAAGGTGTTTCCAACCTCCGGTTAGTGGCGAGGAAGTGTCTCGTGGAGGGGGTGTGACCAAAGTCCCAGTTCCTTAAAATCCAGACCAGGTGGGACAGGCAGAGGCTGAAGAAGGGAGCAACTGCACAATTTGTTCAGCCAGCCTGTTGCTTTCACACTAAGTAAGATAAATAACTGCTGTGAATCAGGGAGAGGAAGTTCACTTGAGGGACTCCTGGTATATAACACACTATGTAAGCAACTGTTTCACATCATTCATTAAGATAAATAGGATCTGGCCTGGTGAGGTGGAGCAAGCCTGTAATTCCAGCTATTCAGAAGGCTGAGGCAGGAGGATTGCAAGTTTGAAACCAGTCTGGGGGATTTAGTGAAACATTGTCTCAAAATAAAAAATAAAAGGTCTTGGTGTTGCATACCTGTAATCCCCAGTACATGAGAGGAAAGGCTGGGGGTGTAGTTCTGAGGCTGAATGCCCCTCCTGAGTTCAATTCCCAGTACAGAAAAAATAAAAATTTAAAAAGGGCTGGGGTATGCTCAGTGGTAGAGTGTTCATGGGTCCAATCCCCAGTACAGGGGAAAAAAAAAAAGTAGGAGTGTGAACTTTGTTCTTTTAAGACACAAAGTACACAGTTAGTGGAACTAACACCAGGAAGAAGTTGTCTTGGTTCTTACCCAGTGGTTCCCTGTCTGGGAATTGAGAAGGCAGGAGTAGTCACCCCTATGGTAAGAACTTCAAACCCAAGCATATGCTTTGGAGTTCCCTCTTGGACGACTCCAGCCCCAATCAGCTCTTGGCTCCTGGTAGGCTGCCCCTCCCCGTGGGCCCACCTCTGGGGCAGCCCGGGGCGCTGTATTGGGCCTGTGAGCAGCATTTCTTTTTCTTTTCTTCTTTCTTTCTTTCCCTTTCTTTCTTGTGTGTGTGTGTGTGTGTGTGTGTGTGTGTGTGTGTATGTATGGTACAGGAAATTGAACCCAGGGGTGTCTTGCCTTCGAGCCACACCCCCACCACTATTTTATTTTATTTTTTGTAGTACTGGGGATTGAACCCAGGGGCATTCTACCTCTGAGCTACACCCCCAGTCCTATTTTTATTCTTTATTTTGAAACAGGGTCTCACTAAGTTGTGGAGGACCTCACTAAGCAGCTGAGATTGGCCACGAACCCGGATCCTCCTGTCTCAGCCTCCCAAGTACTGGGATTACAAGTGTGCACCACCACGCCCAGCTTATTTTTTATTTTGAAACAGGGTCTCACTAAGTTGCAGAGGGCCTAAGTTGCGAAGTCTGCCCTTGAACCTACAATCCTCCTGTCTCAGCCTCCCAAGTACAGGGATTACAACCGTGCACCACCACACCTGGCTTGTGAGCAGCATTTCTGCTGTTTAATGTCTCCACGGGCAGCACTTGTTTAGTGTCTACTGTGCGTAGACAGCTATGCACTTTTTTTTTTGGTACTGGGAATTGAACTCAGGGACATTTGATTTCCAAGCTACACTCTAGCCCTTTTTAGTTTTTTTTATTTTGAAAGAGTCTTGTTAAATTGCTGCTGAGGCTGGCCTCGAACCTTGTGATCCTCCTGTCTCAGCCTCCCGGGTACTGGAATTACAGGCATGCACCACCGCACCCAGCTTAGCCTGGCACTTCTAGGATGCAGAAGCTGAGTAAGACAGGGTCCTTGCTTGCCAAGATCCACAGGGCTTTGGGGCAGGAGATAGCTATAACACCAGAGCTGGGGCCCCAGCTGCACCTGGAGGGGGGCTGGCAGGTGTGTTTGCCAGGTGGACAGACTACAGGAAGGAACAAGCCTCCCTCCCCATGCTGCTGCAGACTTCCTGGCACTCGAGTGTTTCTGGTGTTCCTCAGTCAATGTGATGGAGGGCGTGCAGAGTGGGGCACAGGTGTCTGTAGGTGTGTGTGTGCACGTGTGTGTGTGAGTCACCCCGATGGGACGGTGGGAGGGGCTCGTGCCCTTCCAGGCGGGTGGTGTGGAGCCCGTCTTGAACCTGTAGTCCTCTTATTTTGGCCTCCCAAGTACTGGCATGACGGATGTGCACCACCATGCCCAGCTAGCTTCCTGATTCTTGGGGAGAAGCTGAGGCCAGGAAGGTCAGGTGATTTAGCCAAGGTCAGAGCCCATCAGGGCTCAAGTCAGGACGTGGTGAGTGAGTGACCGTCCCCACAGTAAGCACTAAGCACCGCAGTAAGGAAGGGACACAGACTGTGCTGGCGGGCTGTGCTCTGGGCATGGGGGCAGGTGGCAACATGGAGCGGGAGACAGCTGGAAACCCAGACTGGGAAGAAAGGGGGGGATACTGCTCAGCGCAGAGGGTGTTAGGCCCAGCTTGCATGAGGCCCTGTGGTCATCCCAGTGTGGCTAAAGGAAGAAGTACCAGGTGCGGTCTTTTTCTTTTCCTTCCTTCCTTTTTTTTTTTTTTTTTTTTTTT
>PVLC010020317.1:0-29421 GCA_004027655.1 Graphiurus murinus | reverse complement strand
GCCGGGCGTGGTGGCGCACGCTTGTAATCCCAGCATTCGGGAGGCTGAGACCGGAGGATCCGGGTTCGCTGCCAGCCTCAGCTACCTAGTGAGGCACTCCGCAACTTAGTGAGACTCGGTTTCAAAATAAAGAATAAAAAATAGGGCTGGGGGTGTAGCTCGGAGGTAGAATGCCCCTGAGTTCAATCCCCAGTACCGCCAAAAAAAAAAAATATAGTGTTTGATATGACCAACAGTCCTAGGTCAGCACAACCAAATGATGGAAAACAATTGGATCACACTGCCCATGTCTCACAAAAAACCCACAATTGTATAAAATATGCATGTTTCAGTTTAAACTATGCAAAAAAAAATTTAGAATATATTTCAGGTAAACATTTTACCTAGTAGCCAGGCATGGTGGCTGACGCTTTTAATTCCAGTACTTGGGAGACTGAATCTAGAGGATCCAGGTTCATGGCCAGCCTCAGCTACTTAGCAAGGCCCTCTGCAACTTAGTGAGACCCAGTTTCAAAATAAGAACTAAAAAATAGGGCTGGGTATGTAGCTCAGAGGTAGAATGCGCCTGTATTCAATCCCCAGTACTGGAAAAAAAAAAAAAAAAAAGGTTAGAAATTGGAACTCAGGAAAAAATGTGAAAGTATTATCTTGTTTCTACACAGAGAAGGAAATAGACATACTTCAAAATTGCAATTAACAACAAGATATTCAAGATTCTAGAATTTTCGGATGTAGCTGGGCAAAATTTTTAAGGTAGTGGTAATTATTCTCTATTATGTGAATTATGAATGATTTAGAAAAATGTTTGCTTTTGTAGAGATTTTAAAAGGGGAGAGAATTCTAGAAAAAAACATAAATGTTACCTAATTATTATAGCCTTAAAGACAAAAATCTGTTGAGGTTGAAAAACTGCTAAATTAAAAGTTTTAGGCATAAACATGTTTGGTGGAAGGATATAACAGACATATGTAGTAAAATTTGAACAAATATCCTCAACTAGGAGTAGTAGGCTCTATTAACTGAGTCACATTGCAAAGGAATATATTTATTTATTTATTTATTTATTTATTTATTTATTTATTTATTTGTTTATTTATATTTTTTTAGTGCTAGGGCTTGAACCCAGGGACATTCTACCTATGAGCTGCACCCCAGCCTTATTTTTTATTCCTTATTTTGAAACAGGGTCTCACTAAGTTAGGGAGGACCTCACTAAGTAGCTGAGGCTAACTGCGAACCAGGATCCTCCAGTCTCAGCTTCCCAAGAACTAGGGTTACATGCTGCATAGGAATTTAGAACCTAACTTTTATAGGTTATTAAAACCTTTGCCACCATTGCACAATTTTGTCATAGTATATATAAGAAACTTTGTGAGAGATGTTGTTACAGATGGTACAACTTCATCTCATTTGTATTCCAGTGTTTTTTATTATTTTTATTTTATGTTTTCCAAACAATATATACACATTTAGGGGTTTATTTTTATAGACAGCAAAAATTACCTGAAGTCAGTCCCATTTTGTCAAAAAGTAGTAATTTCATAACTATGTAGTTATGTTTTTAAAAATTCACCAGTGACTTTAAAGCCAAATTTATATTTAATATTTTTTGTGTTAACATTGGATAGCATGAATTCTGCATTGAGAAGCTGAATAGCTCACAATTGGTAGCTGTAAACTTCTGTCAAAAAATGAAATTACTTATTTCTAAAGATACACACTAGTTCTTGAAGAGTCAACTAGATTAAGATTTGTGTTTTAGTTTCATAGAGTGCCTATTTGGGATGGTGATAAGTATTTTAGATGAATTTAGAGAAAACAAAGTTATGTACAGAAATGTCAATCTCAGAGGGTCCACTCTACTTCAACAGAGCTAAATGGGTTACATGTTTTACCTGAAAGTTTTCAGTTCCACTGTTTTGTGTTTTCATATTAGAAATCTTTTCTTAATTGCATAAAGAAATATGATGAATGTAGTTTCTAATTTCCTATATATTTGAGGATTTCTCTTTTAGTAGTGTTATTACCCTGTTTTAGTGGCTATTAGTTACTCCAGTGCCAATTACTTTGGCACTGCCTTACCAGGTATGCAAAATGAAATAAATTTTAGTAATGGTTAGTAAAATTATGCAAAGAGTTGAGGAGAAGTGATGAAAGGAGCAATATCACTAAGCAGCTGAAAATGTGTTGCGATTCACTAAATGCTATACAAAAGGAAGCAAACAAACAAGACTTCATTACACAGTTGACTAAGCTCTGCATCTGATGGGCAATCCTCATTGCCTCATGACATTCATTCTTTCATTAGTGAGTTCAGGCCAGTGGAAGAGACAATAAAATTGAATGTGTGCTGCCTAGGTAAAGTTTTAAGAATTATGATTCTGACTTTATTATAAGAATCACATAATATTACTAAATAGTGAACAAACTTAGCCATGTCTTTATATAAGAAGCTAGAGGGTTCTAATACTAAACTTAAAAAAGTTAATATATTTTAATGTTATATAAATCTAACTTATGTTTTTAAAGAACCCTTGGATGATGATCAATAAAAATGTTTATGATCATAGTTATTTTCTCATAGATTTGATGTTAAGGAAATCATTTTAATGCTTCCTGGGGATGAGACATAAATAAGAAGTACAAATTTACCTAAAATTTTCATAATAAAACATTTTTATTATAAAATATTCAATAACATCTAACTGCCTGAAGTACAATTCAAAAATTCAAATATGTATATATCGTGGAATAATCTCTCCCTGGGCCAGGGAAACAAAGTCATATTTCTAGCACTTTAGTAGGAAGAGCAAGTCTTGCAAAACTAAACAGATTGCCCTACAAAGGCTTTTGAATTTAACTTTTTTTTTTCTTTTTTATCACAGAGAACTGCCAGCTATCAGTAGAAAATCTCAGCGAAAGGATTCATAGAGCTTAATCTACTTGATTAGAATGCAAAGCAGCTCACAAGCCTCTCTTAGTCCAAATAAAAGTAGTGTAGTAATATGTTAAAGACATAAGGAGGATTTCAAAACCCTGGTTCTCAGCTTGAGAGCTTTCTTTCTGAAAGATAAACTTTATCAGTATATGATAGAAAGTCCTCTGACATTGTCTTCTTATATAAACTTAGACTGGTTTTCATTGTTTCATTTATAAGATTTTAACTAAATCACATTTTTTTTTCTTTTGGAATTTCAGTTTCTTAAAGATAATAAGAACTACAATGTATATTATGTGAAAATAATGAGAAATCAAGCATCTGCTAACAAAATAATAAATAGTAGGTAAAATTATACAATATTTTCAAGTGACCAAAAATTATAATATTAAACGTGTATTTCTTAATCACATTACGTTAATGTGGGCTATTTCTCACATATGAATCTATCAACTGTGATAAAAAAGTTTACATAGTTGGAGAAATTTGAAATAAATTATTGAATATCTTTTAAGCTAAGCTTTAGTATAGTTAGTAGTCTCATAAATATTCACTAAATATGACCTTTATGAATTACAAGTTTATGAGATATTCTGAACTATCATGAACCATATCAGAGGCACAGAAAAGCATAAATGTGAGAGACACACGGAATAGAATTTTAAAATTTTGATCCCAACAGGTAACTTTCATATTATATAAACCTCATTCTTAATTTTTTTTGCGGTACTGGAGATGGAACCCAGGGGCATTCTACCTCCGAGCTACAACCCCAGTCCTATTTTTTTTATTATTCTTTATTTTGAAACAGGGTCTCACTAAGTTGCAGAAGGCCTCACTAAGTAGCTGAGGCTGATGGAAAACCCATATCTTCCATTCTCAGCCTCCCAAATGCTGGGATTACAAGTGTGCGCCACCACGCCCAGCTTCATCCTTAATTTTATTAGCCATCACTGAATATTTTCTATCCTCATACCTGGCCTTCTGATTAGTGACATTATTATTTGTCCTGAAATTCAGATTTATATTTATTTAATTTAAATCTACCCATTTTATTAAAATAAATAATCATGAACACTGGAACTCCAAAGAAAATGTGACTTGAAAGATAAATATGCACTTCCTTTATTCTCTCATTTTTCATATCAAAGTTACCTTATCTCTTATATGAGTTAAGGTTGCTATTTGCTTACTAATAAGGAACTGTTCATATCATTCTACCCTTCTCTTTGTCTCAAGATTTCTTCTCATTTCCAGCTCTTACCAATGTTCTACTTAGTAGCAAAAGTTATTGAAGCACAGTTCTTTGAGGCAATGATATAAGGTAAATTTCTCTCTAAATTCAAAGCATTATAAGCAGCTTAGCTCAATGAAAATGCCAACTCAAAGCAATAAATGTTTTAGTACTAGTTTCCTCACTAGCAACAAAAACTGTGCTCCTATGTATTGCATACAAAAAAAGGTCAGTGATTCACAAGTAAACAGCTCCCTCCACTGGCCCAACCATCATTACATGTTCTTAAATTTAAAGTTGCCTGAGTTCCGCAAGTTTGCAATACAGAGATCTCATAATGCTAGAGCAGTATGAGAATTTTAAACTAAGGGTCTGCCAGCAGATAATATGTATCAACCTCTGCAGAGTACTGAGATGTCAATGGAAATGGGCTGAGATAAAGAGATACAGTCATCAACATAAATACCAGAACTCCTTTCAAGGAGAACAAGGCCAGAGTTTGGAAAACATACCTTGAAAAGTATCTTACAGATCTCAGAGAATTTGATGAGATACCAAAGAGAGGAATAATGATCTCCAAACTACCAGACAGTGAGTCTGACTAACTACAGGACTTTTCTTTGCTGATTAGGAATTACATTTTAGGAACTGAACTGCATTGTTTAGTTATAGTAAACACTTAATACTCGACTTCTTTGTAAAACCTATCCCTTCCTAAAGAATACTTTGAGAATACTCACTATAAGGCCAAGTTGCCCATAATTCTTTGTTATTGATGTTATCCAGTTTGATATGATATGAACATGTCTCCCCTATGTTCAAATGTTGGAAATTGAATCTCCTAATTCCTATGTTGATGGTATCTGGAGATGGGCCCCTGTGAGGTGATGAGGGTTAGAGTCCTTTTTATTGGATTTCCCAGGCTCCAGAAATATGAGAGATCTCTGTTCCCTGTACATTACTTAGTATGTGGTATTCTTTTATAGCACCAGAAAAAAACAAACAAACAAACAAAAAAAAACTAAGATATAGTCCAAGCATTTTATTTTATTTTACAGGTGAAATGGAGGTAAAATGTTTACTATGAAACTCTTCATGTAAGCATAGGCCAGACCAGTGGACACTTATTTTGGAATTATTATTAGCAATGGTTCTCAAAGTTTGGTCCCTGCACCAGAAGTATCAGCATCACCTGAGACTTGTTAGAAATGCATATTCTCGGACAATCAGAAACTGGAGGTATGGGGCAGTGGGGAGAGTAATCTGTGGTTTAACACGCCATCAAGATGATTGTGATGTACATTAAAGCATAAGAACTTTATTCTGACAAATATAATAACAATTTTACATGTAAATTATTTAATATAATTAACAAAAATTTCAGCAATTATTTATGCACTAAATTTTAGTGAAAATAATCATTTTGTGAGTTATGTTCAGACTGATTATCCTTAGGAAGTTAAAGTGGACAAATAGTTCCCAATGTGTCAGATTCATGCCTCCTAGTATCCCATCCTACTAAGGTTGAATACACTGATTCCTCCTTCAGGTTCACTCAAACAATTCCCATGTAGTTTGTTTCCCCTACACCTCAACTAAATTTCCCCATAATATTGGCGTTTCCTTCTTAGTACAGAAATATTTCTACCAAAAAAAAATTTTTAATTTCATTTATTCTTTCATTATAAGTGACTTCAATTAATAGATTTTCATACATTTGAGGGGCCAAACGGCATTTTATTCATCTTTGCATCTTCTCTCCCAAAGCAAAGTATATAGCACAAAGTAGGTACTTAATACACGTTTGTTAAATAAATTTCTGTATGAATGAAAAACCATCTAACACTCATGTATTTTCTGTTTTTGTTTTGGTTTGGTACTTAGAATTGAGCCCAAGTCCTTACATGTGCTAAGCACACATTCTACCACTGGGCTATATCCCTCACCCATACTCTTCTGGTTTTTAAGATTCTCATAATTTCCTTTCTTAATGGAGAATTCTAGTCAACATCATTTAGAATGGTTATTCTCTGACTTAGCAGAATCAACTAAATAAAGAGCACTAAAAAATACTGATGTTTGGAACCCATCCATGTTCCAGGGTAGTAGAATTGTTTGAAAACGTCCCCATGTGATAAAAATATGAAGTTAAAGCTCAGAATCACTTACTAAAAATAATTTCCAAGTAGGCATCAAAAGTTATATTGAAATGACAAGTATCAGCCCTTACCACCATCTCTACCACATATTTGCTAAGGAAATATGTATGGTTTGAGTCTACTCAATTGGCTTACTATTATTATCTCTATGCTAAAAGAACAAAAGAAATATAAAAGGATAGAAAATTCATAAATGAAATGTAAACATTTCTATTTCTGAGAATACACATTAATTGTCTTATATATCCAATCAATCCTTCCCCAAGTCAAAAATTAATATATTAGAATACTAATTTATCAATAAATATCTAACAAGCCTCTGCCTTGGTCAACAATAATATTTTTTAAATCTGTGAGAGATTTATTTGCTTAGCTGGACAGTTTCTAAGAGTCACACTGTGGTTCTTTAATGAAAATACTATTCCTGGCATATCAAATATGTGTCAACTATTTGAGTAGATTTCTAATAGAAGGCTAATATATTATTAGTTAATGTACTTTGTAAAAATATCAACCATTTTGGTCATTTGGACCAGAAGTTTCAAACCAGTGTTCACATATATGTATGACGTATTTTATTTTAAATGATAACAGAAAAATAAAGGAAGAGAAAGATACTTGTGTGTGTGTGTGTGTGTGTGTGTGTGTGTGTGTGTGTGTATTCCTGGGGATTGACCCCAGAGGCATGCTACCTCCAACCTACATCCTCAGCCCTGTTTTTTATTCTTTATTTTGAAACAAGGTCTCACTAAGTTGTGGAGGGCCTCATGAAGTAGCTGAAGCTGGCTGCAAACCTGAGATCCTCCTGTCTCAGCCTCCCAAGTACTGGGATTACAAGAGTGAGCCACCACACCCAGTGAGAAAGATACTTTTTTAAATTTGGTAGATTTCATTAAAAATATAAATATATGGCTTATTTTTAAAAAAGAAAAAAAACTAGCATATCTAACAATACAGAAGCCCTTAATAACACATGAGAATGAAAACTAGGATCTACATCTCCAATAATCTCTTCTAAGACTCACACTCTCCAGTTTGCAACATTTCTTATGAAATCTGGTCATTCTCTTATTAACTGCCTGGCTGTTGCTATTAATTGGTTCAGGACTTATTATTCCAACATATAGCACTGTTTTAGTCACCTTTTACATCGCTATGGCCAAAGTACCTGAGAACAACTTAGAGGAGGAAAGATTAATCGGGGCTCACAGTTTTAGATGTTCAGTCCACAGATGTTTGGCTCCAAGGAAGAAACCAAAGCAGGAAGTCATGGTGGACGATGCTGCTTTCACATCATGGCAGCCAAAAGCAGAGAGAGAAGAGGACGAGGCCTTTTGCTACAAGTAGTCTTTCACCTCCTCCTTACCTCTAAACTTTGCTGCACTGGGGACATGCTTAACACATAATCTTTGGGGGACATTTTAAATCCAAACTATAGCAAGCACCTTAGCATATTGAATATTTTAAGAAATTTGAGAAAATAGTAGAAAAAGAAAGGTCATTCTAAAGCCGGGTGTGGTGGCGTACACTACTTGTAATCCCAGTACTTGGGAGGTTGAGACAGTAGGATCACTAGTTCAAAGCCAGCCTTGGCAACATAGGGAGGCTTTAAACCTAATGAGACCTTATTTCCAAATAAAGAAATAAAATCAGGCTGGGGGCAAAGCTTGGAGGTAGAATGCCTCTAGGTTCAAACCCCAGGAGAAAAAAAAAAAAGAAAGGTCATTCTTACCTTCTCCCTGCCCTTCTCTCTTGAAGGAGGTAATAAAGCATAGAAAATAATTTTCTGACTTCCTGAAGACTCTCTTATAAGAGGTGCACTCTCTATGCCTGCAAGAAAAGAACATCCTTATCCTGGAAGATGAGTGTCACAGACAAAAATCTGTACAAACAGGCATTGCTAAGTTTGTCCCAGCTTATTACCATTAGATCACACCCTGTTGCTCCATAATATTCTCCCACAACTTTCTAATCTTCAAACCAAATATAAAAAAGCTAGGTTTAACTATTGGGGGGGGTCATCATCTCTTTAGGAAGACTCTAATTCTTGTTAATACCTAGAATTAGTAGAAGGAAAGATATTTTTCCTCCTTTATATTATACCATGCTTAGTCAGATCTCAAGTTTCTCTGAGGAAGCTATGAATGCTATGTGTGAAGGTGGAAATAGGGTGGGGGTACTTTAGAGTTTATTTTAGTGGGTATGGTTCAGAGGTTTCTCCCTGTGAAGTTAACCTGATACAAAGTGACCTGAGTCTAATGAAAGGACAAAGTTTAAAGAAATTCTACCTAGCAAAAATGTTTTAAAAAATAACTAGAGACAACATGTCTAGGAGGGGAAATAACATATATATATATATATATATATATATATATATATATATATATATATATATTTATATATAAATATGTGGAGAAAGAATAAATTAATTTAGAAAATAAAATACCTAGGTATAAAGATGTTCTATGAATTCCAAATATAAGTATCTTTTATGAATTATAATTCAGAAATAACTAAATAAATCAGTTGATATATGTATATATGCACAAACAGCAATTATTACCTCAAATTGTCACTTTTTCTCTTTGTTCTTGCATAAATTCCAGTTGGTTAATACTTTAAAGTGATTTTCTCTTATATATTTTGTCTGCACAAATGCTCTGATGTAGCTGGCTACAACTGAGTACAAGAAAGAAATATCTTTCTTGTTAAAACTCAAAATATGTCAAATACAGAACTCTACCTGTTCAGTTTTTGTTTTGAACTGTCTATAACTTCACTGACTACATTTTCTTTGACTGATTTACTTTGATCACTTCCTGTGGTATATATTCACATACTCCCAATTTAAATTAAAATGTTCTCTTCATGTAGTTACACATATGTCCATGAATCTTTAAGTATAGAAAGACAAGAAAAATCTCTTTCTCTCTCTCTCTCTCTTGCTCGCTCTCTTTTTCGCACGCGTGTGTGTGTGTGTGTGTGTGTGTGTGTGTGTGTGTGTTTGGTACTGGGGATTGAACCCAAAGGCATTCTACCTTTGAGCTACACCCTCTGCCCCATTTTATTTTGAAACAGGGTTTCACTAAGTTTCCTGTGCTAACCTTGAACTTGTATCCTCTTGTCTCAGCCTCCCAAGTAGTATGATTACCGGCTTGAGAAATATTTGAAATCATAATTTGCAAATCTTTTTCTCTTTTCATTGCTTCCCTCAGCATTTAAAAGGGTCAATGGCCCAAATTAATAATATGCTAGAACTTTAGGATTTAAATTTGTGCTTTATTGGCTTTATTCTAATATCATTATTGTTATTATTTTGGACAAGGGATTGAATATAAAAGTGAAAGTAATTTCTTTGTCTATTTTAATTGGAACTAGAAGATCTATCTTTACACCATCAGAGAATAACTGGCAGTCAATATTGCAACCTTTTCTCAGAAAAGTTTTTTAGGCAGAATGTTGGAATTTCTAGAGAATTACAAATATAATAATTGATTTTATTTGGATGTCTAGTGACATGAGCACATATTCATCCATATATAAGCTTATTTAATCCAAGGACTTTCAAACTCATTACCACTGACATTTCAGGATGAATAATATATGTGGTGTGTGTGTGTGTGTGTGTGTGTGTGTGTGTGTGTGTTACTGGGGATCAAACCCATGGCCATTCTACCTCTAAGCTACACTTATAGTCTTTCTTTTTTCTTTTTTTTTTTTTTTTTGTTGTTGTTGTTTTGAACAGAGCCTCACTAAGTTCCTGAGGCTGGCCTCAAACCTGTGATCTTTTTGTCTCAGCCTCTCAAGTACTGGGATGTATACATCTGAGCCTGGCTGTATAATTTATTTTTGAGGGCCATTCTGTGTATAATGGACTGCTTAGCCACACACACACACACACACACACACACACACACACACACACATATATATATATATATAAAACCTTCACCCACTAGATACCAAAAGCATCCTGAAACTTCCTGAAAAACAAGAATGTTTTCAGAGACTACCAAATGTTCTTTGGAGAGCAAAATTATCACCAGTTAACAGTCATTAATTATGTTTTTTTCTAAATGAAAATGCCTTATCTCTAAGAAATAGTTTTTAGATGTGAACTTTAGGTAAAATTTGAAAAGGTATTAATATGTTTATGAATATCACTAGTAAATAGTTATGGAGCACCAAGTATATGTTCTATATACAATATTCCTCTTTGGTACTATTAAAATTCAATTTAAGCCACTAGTTCTGACTTAATGCCTTAAGCAGACATGACATAATTTCAGGGAGTTAGAAAGTAATTTTAAACCACAAAATATTTACCACAATGACTATAATTCTTTAGCTTTTACATTGTGTACTGTCCTAAAAATTAATGACTTCTTTTCACTTAAAGTTTTTATATATTCATATATACAGTCCAATGTGAACTGTACCACTTTTTTATATTTTCCTTCTGATAATGTATACATGGTTTAATTTGCTTATGTTTCCTTGCTCCTACTTGTCTGAAATGAATTTCTTCAATTATTGGAATGACTTCAAAATAAGTAGCCACAGGAGTCTTGTGATTTCACTAATAGATCAAGCTCTTTCATATAAGCCATTGCTTTTATCTTTCAGTCAAAAATGACCTGGTCTCCTATCAGAATCCTACTCTATCCTACACTATCATTATACATGCCTGTCTCTCCTAGATCATAAATATCATAGAAGCTGAGACTTTGTGTGATACTCAGGATGGAACCCAGGGCCCCACATGAGCCAGACAAATACTCTACCACTAAGCCACACCCTCATCCCTTTATTCCCCAGGAATAAAGTCTCAGGAGCATTTATATCATTCTGTAGTCACATTCTCTGCTCGTATAGAGCTGGAAAGTGGTGCCCCCTGTGAGGAGGAATGCATAAGAGAATTCAGAGTCCTGAGAGAGAGAAACTGATAGGTCCCATGTACTTCATTCTGGTAAGGATCAGTGATACTCCGCTTGGGAGAGTAACCAACCAGCTGAACTTTCAGTGAGAGGTTTCCTGTCAGGGGTAATAGTCTCCAAAGGGAGCAGTAGGTCTTTACAGTAACCCAGTATTACCCATGGTTCCCAGATAGAGGAACCTGAGCTTGAGGAGTCTAGGGGCTAGTCAGAGCTGCTCCATACTCTCTCCATACTCCTTCTTTGCCTTTGCATTCTTCTTCCCAGCCCCACTAGAGGGTGAATTGCCTTTTCATACTCTTTCTCAGGGGCCTGAGCCCCCAACCCAAATGGAGGGAGGACTGCCTTTTCCTCTTTCCTCCTCCTGCTCCTCCTCCTCCTGCTCCTCCTCCTCCTCCTCCTCCTCCTCCTCCTCCTCTTCCTCCTTGAGTCTGGATCCTATTTGCCTATGGAAGAAAATTTCCTTGCCATCTCCACCAGCTTTGCCATCTCCCCTGTCTCCCCTATGGAGACTTCTGAAAGACCAGAGCCTGTAGTAGCTGCCTGCTTAGAGTCACCTATAGCCTTCCAAATACAGGCATTCCTTGTCATCTGGGTTCAAGAGCAAAATACAAGACATAGGTCTTTGCCCTTTTAAATATTTTAAGAGTTGAAATAAAACATAACCAAAAAAATTACTTACTAAAGAAATCCTTAAAGCTATATCATCAAACTATAAGTTAACTCTAATTGGAAAGCTCTTGCTTGTTTTTTGTTCACTACCCCCCTGCTTTTAAAATATGAGGGATGCAAATTTCAGACTTCAATAAATTTAAATTATGCTATCCCTAAAAGTTTATCCCTTGAGTTCATATTAAATAAGTAAAAGGCAAAATACTTAAAAAAAAAGAAAAAAAAAACCTAGTTTTTATTACCCAGTCTGACCCTAATAAAAATTATAAAATAAAGACTTGTTCTATAAATAAATAAAATTAAAATCTAAATATTTGCATTTTCTCCGTCAAAAAATAAATAGTGGTAATGTCTGATGTAAAGTCCGCCTCATGGTGACATGTGGCCACCTAACACTATTTGTTTTAGTGTCATTAATGATTGGTAGACCCTGCCCCAGATACTCCCTGCTGTATAAGCTTCCATATTTGTGTCCTCTATTTTGTAACCTATTACTCATTGACACAAAAAAGTTATCTATAATAGATTCTGACTTAATATCTAAAAATTTAAATCTGGAGCTATGTTTAGTCTCTTCTGTGTAAAATAAAATGCCTGGAATTTTAAAGCTATAAAATATTTGTTTGCTGTCCATTTTTATGTATGTTTATATCCATAAGTGTATTAGCTACATGGTACCAAAATTGGCTTATATGGATAAAAAAGGTGCTAATAAATTAAAAACAATGACAACAACATAAATGGATTCAAATACCTTTTATTTCACATGACTTAAATTATTAAAATTATTTTTAATTTAATTTGTTATAAAAATAAAAGATGTTATTTAAATTATCAACATGATTCTTTTCCAAGATGCCTGTCAATCAGGATTGTATCAGTCTATTTTTGTTAGATGACCATTATATTTAGTTTTTTTTTTCCTTTACAGGAAAGATGTCTTAAAATGCTAATTATGTTTGTTTAACATTTTGGTTTTCACAGATAACCTAACGTAATTATTAAATGGGCAAATTAGGTAAATATAAATGGTATACGTTTATATAAATGCCTATCTTTTAAAAAATCTAATTTACATATAAATAAGTTAAAATGCTAAACAAAAATTGCTAAATATAAAATATTCTTGACTTCTTAACCTCAACAAAAGACAATATATTTGAGTCTATCAAATGTGTTTTTAACGTACATAAAAAACAGTTTAAGATTGCCTTCTTTTGGACATTAACTAAACATAATTTAGTTAAAATTCTAATTAATATATAATTCTATTATGTAAGGCTAAAATTTATGTAAGGCTTTTGATTAAAAACATAAAGTATTTTATCTTACCTAAAAAGGTAATTCATCTAAATTAAAGATTTGTGTGTGTGTGTGTCTGGTACTGGGGATGGAATCCAGAGGCAGTCTACCTTTGAACTCCACCTCCAGCCCAATTTCATTTCTTATTTGTAAACAGAGTCTTGCTAGATTGATGAGTCTCACTACTTGCTGAGGCTGTCCTTGAACCTGTGATCTTCCTGTCTCAGCCTCCCAAGTACAGTGATTACAAGTGTCCATCACCATGCCCAGCTATTTCCTCTAAATGACTGAATTATTCCATTAGAGAAAGAGAGAGACAGAGAGAGAGAGAGGGAGGGAGGGAGGGAGAAGAGAGCGAGCAAAAATCAGTTAAGCAAGTCAGGGAGGATTTGAGGAAGTTGAAGATGATTTGTAAAGGATAAGACTTAAAAATGCTGTATGTATAATAAAGTTAGCTAAAATTCAAAGGAATTATTGAAAGGGTTTTATAAAAGTCACATCTAATGCATTCATTCTATGCTTAAAACAATTAGGTTAGCCCAAAACAAACAATTTTTCATTTTATTAAGACAACTTTCTGTGTTCTTTATACTTAAAACAATATGGTTTTCTGCTTTTAACATTTACTAAAACCTATCTTTAAAAGATTGGTTTTATCAAGATAATCTCTTGTGTTAACTGTCATTTAAGACCAGGTTAACTGAAGAGTGGAATTCCCTAATTTCAAAAAATCATTCTTCTACTCAAAAGACAAAATTGGCTACAGCCACTCTTTGCTGCCAAACATTTCCCTAACTGATCACTAAACATAGTGCCTAATTCAAAATATATGGCGTATCCTTTACACATGATTAAAATAGCCCAAATTAAACAGGTTGATGACTCCCAACTCTTGAAACCATTTGTCACCTTACAAGCTGTATTTCAAAACAGGATATACCTACTATAATTAAAAACCAAAAAAGGAGGAATAAGGGGTTGTCTCCTAAAGACATAAGCAAAAGTTCTATATATTCTTATATTTTTGGTTTGTGATATCCATAAATATGTTCAAAATCACTCATTACAAAGACTCTTTCCTAAGGTCCTTTACAAAGATCCACATAGTTAAAAAAAAAATACAGAAAGATAGAGTTGCTTCTTCCTTAATAACTTGGGGAAAAGGATATGCTTGCATTTCCACAGAAACCGGACCACTTTGGGCTGCCTGCCAAACCAGTCAAGCCCTACCATGATCAAGCAATCAATATGATTCCTCAAGTGCAGTACCTATGGGTCAGAAACAACACTGACCCCTGGACACCAGGAGTGCCTCCTTTCAACTTATTTGTCACCATGCTCATAAGTCCAGGGGTAACCTGGGGAGGCATAAAACAAGTCATGGTCAAGAGATTCTCGACAACACGAGAGATCCTCACGTGACAGAGAATCTGTTCACAGCCTCTCTGTTATTTAATTCCAAACTAAAAAGCAAGATATTCTGATTCCTTATCTTTGCATTTCTTTTTAGCCCAAGTCAACATGTATATTGGGATCATGTCGTTAATCCTCCTTTATTTAAGTTTCTAACCTGGTGGGATGTTGACCTTCCTATTTCCACTAAAGATTCCTCATGGACTGGAAGAGCATGGTTACTTCCTCCAAATGTCCTGCAGGAGAACAAGGAGTGTTTACTGCTTAATGAGACGAATTATTCTCTGAATCATTACCTTTTTGCCTATTTATACTACCTTCTACCCATAGTGCTCAGATTACACCTCAGGAATATTTACATTATTAGAAGTTATCCCCTTGCCCTGCTAATCAAACTTTTATCTTGGGAGTCTCTGTATATACCACATCAGCTTGCCTTCCTTATAATCCACTTAATATTCCAAAAGGTAAAATGAAAACTTCTTGGGAGCCTGACTACCAAAGCATTGATTAGGCAACGTGTCAATTCACCCTAGATGTATTGCTGTTGGTTTGAGTCATGCACAAAATTGGGGACTTTATAGACATTTAGCTAGTTATCATCATCAGCTTAGTTTTTCTACTCTAGCAATAATACCGCTTCATGGAGTGAAGGGAGATTTTCAGGGCCTGTCCTACAAATTAATAAAATTGGACAGATGGGCCACTAGCATTATAAGGTTTGGAGGCTTGGACTTCCATGGTTTCCTAAAAATGTCTCACATGAAAATTATTCTTATTCTGCCAATTATGCCATGATCCTAACACATAAAAGTAGTAACTCCATTAATGGTATGTGTTCCTTAACCTTATGTATTTATCTAACTACACCTTAAATAATACTAATGATACTTAGACTTTAAATATCACTCAAGGATATTTGTCCTCTTGTTTTACTCACTCCGATGCCACACAGCTTAACATTACTACCTTATAGGTATTAAAAAGACAATCTCAAGGATGAGTTCCTGTAACTCTCACATTCCCTTGGTATGGAAATTCAGGATTACAAATTCTCAAAGCAAAATTAGGCAAATTAAGACCTAAGTGATTCCTCACCACTTTAATTGCCTTTCTGATGTCTACCATAATTATTGCAGTCACATCAAATGTTGCTGGAGTTTCTCCTGCTGAATCCATCCGGACTGCTCATATAGTTAAGCAAGTCATGATCAATGTCACCCAAGATATGATCCATCAGACATATATAGATTCAATGATAGAAAGAAGACTGGATGCCTTAGAGGCATCAGTGATATGGATGGGAAAACTGCAACAGGCTCTCATAAAAAGACAGAGCCTGCATTGTGAAACTGGTCACGACCATATCTGTGTTACCCCTTTTACTATATAATCACACCCAACGTGACTGGTCTTTTAGTCACAACATCTTTTAGTTCTTCAAGGTAATCTTCAACAACACATAATTGGCTTGACAGAAGAGTTAAAAAAATCAAATAATTATGATTCAACAACAAATTCAAACAAATCTACTACAGGACCTACAGGAACCCTTCCAACAGATAAATCCTCAAATATGGTTTTGGGGGCTCGACTTATGAATTTGTGTACTAATATGATTTATTCTATTAATATTATTCATTCCTCTTATATTAATCAAGAGGCTCCAAGGTCTGATTCAACATCACCACAGGATGACAGAAAAGTTCATGGCCTTCATAAAGCTATATTATCTGAAAAAAAAAAAAAAAAGGAGAAATGTGGGAAACTATTCTAAGTCTAAAATACATTGACTTAAGGATATATAGCTTTTTGCTTGCTTTGGCAGAAGACTGCTTCTCTTGAGGGAACTGAAGATAGTGACCTCAATGCCCCTTCACTATCTAAGCTATGTCCTCCTATTTTACTACACCTTTGCTTGCTTTGCTTAAGGTGGAAGACTGCCTCAAGTAGGCTGCTAAGACAGCAACCTCTGCTGCTGCTGCTGTTGCAAAAACTGCCAGATAACAACTTATCTTCTAGAGTATCCCTAACCCAATGCTCTACTCCTTAGCCAAGGACAATTTATGATTTGATGACCCAGCCTTAATTCTGAAAACTCATAATAAAAAGAAAAGCCAAGCTTTGTTCAAGGAATTTGGCTCTCTTGTCTTCTCCCCTCTCACCTCTTTGAGATCAGGAATAAAGTCTCAAGAGCATTTTTTTTTATCACATTGTCCTATGCTCTACTGGTACAGAGCCCAACACTTACCCATGACTAGTGATTTCAGATCATCATATATACTTCGAATTAATATGAATTGAATATGAATATGAATATGAAGCCAATAAAGTTGATGTTTAGAAAGTATCT
This sequence comes from Graphiurus murinus, assembly GCA_004027655.1. NCBI lineage: Eukaryota > Metazoa > Chordata > Mammalia > Rodentia > Gliridae > Graphiurus > Graphiurus murinus. Next base: position 12,416 of record PVLC010020317.1, on the reverse strand, counting down.
GGCTTACATAGAAAATCCCCTCACAGGATAGATGAGAGGAGACAGATAGAAAGGCTGCCATGGACACTAGGGTAAGCCAGTGACTCTGTATTCTAAGCAGAGAAAGGAAGGGCAAAGGCCCAGTGATGGGAAAGACTTCGGTATATTCATTTAATAGAAAGGAAGACAATGTGGCTGGATCATGCAAATAATGTGAAAAGAATTATAAACTGAGTATGGAGAGGGAGATTAAATTTTAAAATATCACTGTCAATACTCTAAGGAAGAGGAGAGATAAGTACCAAAATTAAAAATGAAAGAACTATATAAGACAAATGAATCAAAGGTAAACATAAACTAATTTGAAATTTTGTCTGAATCAGAATTCCTAAGAGGATGAAATGATATTCCAAAGAAGAAGAAAAGGGAGAATAAATAATTCACTAGGAAAACGTAGTAACAGGGAAAGTTTACAAGAAGATGTAATCCTTGTTGTGAGAAAGAGTGCTTTTCCCAGACGCTAAACGGAGAGATTTAATACCAGTGCTTTTTATACTTTAACATGCATAGAAATCATCTGTACATCTCATTAAGATGCAAACTCTAATTCAGTGAACCCAAAGCAGGACTTCAGGTTCTGCATTTTTTCAAATTTACTTTTATTTGACAAATAATTTTACTGATGTAGAGGTATAGTGTAAAGATTTAATTCATGTATGTAATGCATAATGGTCAAATCAGGGTAATTAGCATTTCCATCTCTTTCAATATTTATCACTTCTTTGTGGATGGAGGCTATGAATTTCTCTCATTCTTTATAAAATATATATATTTAAACTATAGTCATACTACTGTAATATAGAACATTAGGACTTATTTCTCCTATCTACTGTATTTTGAAAATTGTTACCCAACTTCCCTCTAATCTCTTCTCCTTTCTACTTCATAATCTCTAATAGTCACTATTGTACTCTCTTCTATCACATCATTTTTTTTAACTTCTACATGTAAGTGAAACATGGTATTGTTCTTTCTGTGCCTGGTTTATTTCACTTAACATAATCTATTCTATCTCTATTCATGTCCCTGAAAATGACAGTAACCCTTTTTCCTTCTTTTTTTTTTTTTTTTTTTTTGGTATTGAGGACTGAGCCCAGGAACATTCCACCTATGAGCTACACCCCCTAGCCCTTTAACTTTGAAAGAGGTCTCACTAAATTGCTGAGGGTCTCACTAAGTTGCTTAGGCCGACCTCAAACCTGTAATCTTCCTGCCTTAGCCTTCCACATATTGGGATTGCATAAGGGTGCTACCTTGGCCAGAGAATCCCTTCTTTTAAAGGCTAAATAATATTTCAATATTTGTATAAACCACATTCTCTTTATCTGTTCACCTACCAATGAGCACCTCAGCTGATTAAATATCTTAACTAGTGTAAAGTGTGACTAGCGCTGCACTAAGCACAGGACTAAAGCCAGTGTGTGAAAGGCTTGTACCCCAGAGTGATGCTTTTGGGAAGTGGTAGAACCTTTAGGAGAAGGGCGCTGGTAAGATGTCCTTAGTGAACTCTTGGATCCTGGACTCTTTCTCTCTTTTGCTTCATGGCTATGAGGCAAGCAATTTATTTCAACATGAACTCCTCCTGAAACAATGGGTCCACCAGACTGTGTGCTGGAACCACTAAAAACTGAAATGCAAGTCAAAATGACACTAGGATTCCATCTAACTCTAGTTAGAATGGCAATCATCAAGAATACAAACAATAATAATGCAGATGAGATGAGAATAAAGGGAAATAGGAACTCTTAAATACTGTTGGTGGGACAGCAAATTAGTACAGTCACTACGGAGATCAGTGTGGAGGTTTCTGACAAGATTGGGAACAGAATCACCATATGACACAGTTATACCACTCTTGGGCATCATTCCAAAGAAACTGAAGTTAGAATATTATAGTGATACATGCTTGTCCATGTTTGTTTTTTGTTTTTTTTTTTTGTGGTATTGGGGATTGAACTCAGGGGCATTCTACTTCCGAGCTACACCCCCAGCCCTATTTTTTATTATTTATTTTGAAACTGAGTCTCACTAAGTTGCAGAGTGCCTCACTAGGTAGCTGAGGCTGGCCGTGAACCCGGATCCTCCGGTCTCAGCTTCCCGAATGCTGGGACTACAAGCGTGCGCCACCACGCCCGGCTGCTTGTCCATGTTTTTAGCAGTACAATTCATAATAGCCAAATTATGGAAGCAGCCGAGGTGTCCATTGACAGATGAAGGTATCACAAAACTGTGGTATCTACACACAATGGAATTTTACTCAGCCATAAAGAGGAACAAAATTATGTCATTTGCAAGAAAATGAATGGAATTTGAGAATGTTATGCTAAGTGATATTAGTCAGTCCCAAAAAGTGAATAGGTAGTGTTTTCTCTCATGTGTGGAAGCTAAAGAGAAAGTCAGACACAAAAGAGACCTCAGATAAAGGAGTAGAGACTCCAGTGAAGCAAGAGAGGAGGTTCCAGGGAGGGATAGAGATATAATGAAGGCAACAGTGTAAATAACAATATGTAGGTATATGAAATTATCAATACCAATCTCAATGACATGTATGAGGAAGTGGAGGGTGTGGGGTAGAATCTGGAGGAAAAATGTTGTATGTTACTATCACCCTATAGTTCAGTATGATTTATAATTATAATGCACCATTAAAATACTAAAAAAAACTTGAGTTTTATAATATTTATTTCAAAGATCATGCTAAAACTATTGTTATTTTTATGACTAGCAGACTTTCTTGATACAGATATGTAGGATGTTTTAAACATTATACACATTTGGCTTTCTTTAGGTACAAATTTAAAAATAGTACATAGGAGACATACAGTTTAACAGATTTCCTATGCTTATCTAGCACATTTGGGAAAGAACATAGTTAAAAATAACAAGCTCTTATTTTCAGTATTACACAGGCATGTTATAACAGAGATTACAAATAAGAACAACTTGCAACCAATACAATGATGTTTTAGGAACATGCAGCTCTATAAAAGCACAATAGTATTATTTTTGTCCTAAAAAATGTTAATGTACAATATTATGGTCTTACATTTCACCAATTTATTTCATGTCACCTGAATTTATAAAAACACAAATATCAAAAATGTATCTCCCATTTAGCAAAATTATAATTCATTGCATTTATGGCTTTTTCTACTATTTAGAATTTTTCTTTTTGATTTACTATAAAATTTTTAAAAATGTGTCCCCTTTTTCAGTAAGAGCTTATAATTGTGATGGATTTTTTGAGTCACTGTCCAGATTTCAACTCACGAAGAAGTCCCCCATCATTAGTGGGAGACTTATTCATAACTGTCAGCATCTTTGTGGATTACATCCTTCTATCAGCAGCAAGTGCAAAAAACTGATGAATATGGGGGCATAACAGACCAGCCTTTTGTCCCAAGTTAGGCAAACTCTGAAGAGTCAGCCAGCTCTAGTTCTCCTTCGGTTCTCCCTTCCACAGCTACTACTTCGAAGAGTACTCACTGGGACAATCTCTGTCTTAGAATCTACTTTCTGTGAAATACAATGTTTGAGAACATTATAGCACATTTGACTCATGAAAAGTGGATGTAGATTCTTTCTAGAAATATTTGTTCACTCTGTTGACATTAGCCCCTATAGCTTTCTTGGTCCTCACTCAAGCACCAGTCCACTAAGCCTCTCAATTACCTTGGCTATATGAAGATCTCAAAGTAATCTCATCGAAATCTTTCTTATTAGGCTTGAGTTAGTTTAGATAGATTATTTTCATTCTAATTCAATAGGATGATGAGGTTCATAACACAACGCTCTCCAAAGGAATCCTCTTAAAATTATCTTTAAGAAGAGGATTTTTCATTTCACATTTTTCTTCACTCTCTTGTCTCTTTGTGAATCAGTCACAAGGTTATTGGTCATGATATTCTCAAAACTCACTTTGCAGTACAACATGTTTTTCTTTATGCCTCAAGATAAACTGAAGCAAGGCAGAAAAGAACTCACTTAAACCTTCAGTTACTCATATATGATATGAGACTTCCATATGTCCTTGAATAATTTAAACTACTATTTAAAATATTTTAAACTACTTCTAAGGCCATGCGTGATGATGCATGGCTGTAATCCCAGTACTTGGGAGGCTGAAACAGGAGGATTGAAGGTTCAAGGACAGCTTCAGCAACTCAGTGAGACTTTAAGTAACCTAGTAAGACCCTGTTATAAAAAAAAATGGGCTTGGGGTGTAACTTGAGAATATAGTGCCCCTGTATTCAATCCCCAGTAGCACAATTAATTAGTTAATTGATTAATTAATACTATTTCTAATATGATTGATAAAATGAATCCTGCTTTTCGGATTAAATATTATACCTTCCAGCCGGTGTGGTGGCGCACGCTTGTAATCCCAGCATTCGGGAGGCTGAGACCGGAGGATCCAGGTTCGCGGCCAGCCTCAGCTACCTAGTGAGGCACTCCGCAACTTAGTGAGACTCAGTTTCAAAATAAAGAATAAAAAATAGGGCTGTGGGTGTAGCTCGGAGGTAGAATGCCCCTGAGTTCAATCCCCAGTACCTTCCTTTATGAATGTTGGCTATAGGTAATTTTTTTCATACCACTTAGCATTTAATTTTGTAGTAACTATAATTATGTATTGCTAAAGTATCGTTCAGCTACTACTCTCAAACAGGTTTGCTATCTTCCTATTTTATCTAATGTCAGAGAGCTAAGAAAATTTATGAAATATTTTATAAATTTTAAAAATATTTTATATGTATGCTATTTCTACACAATTGTGTCTATAACAATAAATTCTAGAAAGTTAACCAAAATCTATTACTAAATGCCTACTCTATGAAGTGATCATTATAAGTCATTATGAGAAATGGAATATAATTAATAAACATTATTTTTTTTAAATTTTTATTGTAGTAATTCGTGCAATATAGCATACATCTTTGTTAAGTACAAATTGTTAACAACATATTTGCACACAATTCTCATTTGACCCCTTCCCCGATTCCCTCCCCATTCCCTCCCCATTCCCTCCCCCTCCCTCCCCCTAAGGTTCACTTCAATGAGTGACCTTGATATAAAAAAGAAAATATTTTAAAAGATTGGATTTTAGTTTGAGCAATTCTTTGAAAATTAGAATTAAGCTTGGTCTTTCAATTTTAAAATGATCACCAAGCTTTTGTGACATATTAGTGTGTCTCTCTGATGTCTCTTCATAGAATATAATTTATGTTTTGCTTTTTATTTTGGTTTGTTAACAACTGAAAGACCACATTGATGTAAATTTCCTCACATTCTATTTTAATCACTGTACGTGAAATAGCAGGTCCCTGACGTTAGGCCAGTGTTCCAAGTCTATCCCTACTGCTAGCAAGAAAATGACATAAAATAAGGATTCTGAAGATGTTCTTTGTATTTATTTAAAAGTTATATTTCCTTTTTTATACACTTTTATTGGTACATTGTAATTATACATCATACTGAGCTATAGAGAGATAGGAATATACACGCACACACAACTGCTCTCCCTCCTTTTCCTGTAAAGTTGAATTCATATGCAACATGATTGGTGAAGTCAGCCATAAATATATTGCTGATTTCCTATACAAAGATGATATTTTCTTACCTTCTACCAGGAAAGCATATATTTTTAGGGTTTTTTTATTATTAATAATTTTAGATGATGATGATGGATTTTCAGTAACTGTTCCTGATACTTCCACAGGGTCTTTCTTGAGAGTATAGAAATGGCTAGGGTTAATTTCTGTGCTTATAAAAGAATAAGTAAACTATCAGAATCAAATATCTACTGTGGGCCTTACTATCATACTTTCAAAGCACTGAACTATCAGCCTCAAAAATTATATATTCATTTTAATATTATTGTAGAAACAATTTTATTTTTGCTATTCGGCATGCATGCAGATGTAACATTTTTTTTTTTTTAGTTCCATTGTCCCCTCTACTCATGATTTAATAAATTTTTACTAATTATTATGCTAAATTTAGTGAGAAAAATATCTGGACTCTGTTCTTCAAAAGCTTAGAGTTCTGATATAAAGCAATATATGCACACAAATAATTTCAAGTAATATTCAAAGAATAGTGACTTTTTTTGTAACTGTAAACTCCAAGTGTATTGATCTAGTTCCATTAGTTACAGCAGAATAAGGCCAAAAGTCCTTAGGTATCAAATGTAACACCTTAGAGGTACTATAGTGAAAAATGAAAAGCACAGACCTTGTTGATTCCATCTCTACCACGTACCTGCTACGAAGCCTTAGACAAATAATTTATCTGAATGCACCTCAGCTTTCCTCTTAAAATGGAGCTAAAAATTATCTATCTCACAGGATTTGATGAATGAATAAAAGTAAAGCACAGGGTCTGATACATGATGAAGCACACAATAAAATAAAATGTTATATAATTATTAAACACATAGAATACCTATAATAGGTGCTCAGTAAGATTATTTTATAGCAAGAAGAAGAGAAGAAGAAGAAGAAGAAGAAGAAGAAGAAGAAGAAGAAGAAATAATAATAATAATAATAATAATAATAATAATAATAATGATGACAACATTTAGGCCTTTTATTTCCTTTTTAGCTTGTGATAAGATTAAAGAAAATAACTATATCCTCCTCCATGATTTATGTCCTTAACTCAGCTAGGTCTTTGATTTGTAGCATTCAGTGAACATTTGTGGAATTTATGAGCCAATAGGTAAATGGAACAAAAGATAAAATATTTATCTGTTCCAGTAAACTGAAATAAATTGCCAATATGTAATACAAAAATAATATGTTGAAAAACATTTGGCAGGGGAATGTAAGGAAGGCACTAGATTATGGAGAATCAAAAAATCTGAAGTCCTGGGAGAGAATACATTTGTGGGACAAAAATAGTTCTTAGTATTCCTCTTGTTCTTAGTATTTTGGCCAACTATGTCTGTTTTGTTCACCTGTTGTAATAAACTGTAACATACAATGACACTCAATATTTATTTTATGTAAAAATTTACATGCAATTTAAATATATATATATATATATATATAATTTACATCTAATAAAATGTAGGTGCAACTTCATAGGAAGCATGAATTAGGTACTGCAAAGATTATAGGCAAATTGTATACTCAGCAACTTGGTAAGTAAATTGACCATACTTGGGTTCATTTTTGGGTTCTCTATTCTATTCTACTGGTTAATATATTTGTTTTATTTGCCAAGACCATGCTAGTTTTTTATTTAATTTATTAACTTATTAATTAATTTATTTAGCAGTGCTGAGGACTTAACCCAGGGCTGTTCTACCATTGAATTGCATCCAGCCCTTTTTAGTAGATGGAATATAAATGTGGGCCACCACACCTCATCCATGCTATTTAAATTACTACTATTATGTAGTATAGTTTGAAATCAGGTAGTGAGATAATCAAAGCTCTATTTTCTTTTTTTTTTGCTCATAATTATCCTGGATACTAAGGGTATATGGATTGATTCCATAGGAATGATTTTCCTATTTTTATAAAAAAAGATACTGAAATTTTCATAGGTATTTCATTAAATTTTTAAATTGTCATGGAGATTATAGACATTTTAATATTACTTTCTAATGTACAAAATGAGATCTGTCTTTTTATTTATGTTTTCTTCCATTTCTTTCATCAGGCTTTATAGTTTTCAGGTTACAGTTCTTTCATCTCCTTGTTTAAATTTATTCCCATGTATTTTCTATAATTATTTTAAGTATGATCATTCTCTTGATTTATTTTTAGATAGTTTGTTTTTAGTGAATAGAAACACTATAGATTTTTGTGTGTTGATTTTTCTAACCTGTAAATTTACTTTATTTACTTATGGGAAAAGAGTAATCTCTTCAACAAATGGTATTGGGAAAACTGAATACTCACTACTCACATACAGAAAAATAAAATTGAACCCTTATATCATCCCACATGTTAAAATTAACTCAAGTGTTTAAATATATGGCCCAAAATTGTAAAAGTATTAGAAAAAAAAAAAAAACATAGGGTAAATGTTACTTGTCATTGGTATGGACAATATATTATTTTTCAACCCCCATACCATAGGCAACAAAAACAAAAATAGACAAATGGCATTATAAAAAACTAAAAAGCCTCTACACAGCAACAAAAACAGACAATCTACACATCAGCAAAAGATATTTGTAAGCTGTACATCCAATTCAAAATTAAAGTCCAGCTGGGCGTGGTGGCGCACGCTTGTAATCCCAGCATTCGGGAGGCTGAGACCGGAGGATCCAGGTTCGTGGCCAGACTCAGCTACCTAGTGAGGCACTCCTCAACTTAGTGAGACCCAGTTTCAAAATAAAGAATAAAAAAAATAGGGCTGGGGGTATAGCTCAGAGGTAGAATGCCCCTGAGTTCAATCCCCAGAAAAAAAAAAAAAAAATTAAAGTCCAAAATATAAAAGATGCTCAAGCAACTCAACAGCAAGAAAGTAAAATAAAAAATTATGATTTAAAAAAATGGGTAAAGGACCTGAATAGGCACTTCTCAAAAGAAAATTCAAATGGCCAACTGGTGTATGGAAATTGCTTAACCCAGCTAACAGAGAAATGCAAATTAAAGGATTAGAGGAGTAGAAAGATGATGGTCAAAAGGTAGAAAATCTCAATTAGAAAGGAAGAATATTTCTTTATTATCTATTGCACAATATGATGAACATAGTTAAGGAAAAGAGTCTAGAACATTCAAAATTATTAAGAGAGCAAATTTAAAATGTTTCCATCACAAAAATAATTATTTGTAGTGATGGATGTGTTTAACTAGCTCAATTTAACTATTCCACGTTGTATGCACAGCACATATCTTCGTTTTATACATATACTATTATAAATTTTAAACATATACTATTATAAATTGTCAATTTGAAATAAAAATACATTTTGTCTTGGCAACAGACTCTCTCTAGAAACTTGAAAATCTGCTGGCTATGAAGTATATGGTTAGATTGGAAGACCCACATGGGTAGGACCTGAAGATAGCCTCAAGAGGATATTTGACAAGTAGCTAGCTTTCTCAGTCCTATAATGCCAAGGAAAGGAGAGAGCAGAGACATTCTCAAAGCTACTAGATGCATTACTGAGTCTTGTCAAGACAGAAGCCCCATTCATATTTAATTAAGGCAACACTACATTTTTTTACTCCCATTCTTTCCCACCTCTGGCCAAATAAAGATTTTATATCTTGTAAACCCATAGCAGCCTTTATCTAACAAGGTAACTGGATATGTTATATATCGTTGTTTTCATGGTCTCTGTGGGTATATGACTGTGTACAATATTAGGCAAGTGTTTTGCTATCTGCCTCATTTTCTTCATCTGTAAAATGGGGATTATAAGATCCTTGATCTCCTAGAATTATTCTAAAAGTTCAATGAAGTCATTCATGCAAGATATTTACTATTCAGTAAGTATATGGCACAAAATATGTTTTCAGATATTAACTATTATCATGATTAGTAAAGATTCATGCACATATACAGAAAAGATCCCAGTTTATTTCTACCTCTAGAACTGGAAAGTTAGTCCTTAATTGTATAACTGCACTGAATTAGAAATCAGGGCACAGGAGCTCTGACTTTGCCTTTGTCACTAGCTTATTAAGGTACTTTAATAATGTTACATAGGTTCTCTGGGCTTGGGGATTGTCACCTGAAAACAAAATGCTTCAATTAAATGGTTTCTACAGTTCCTTCTCATATTAATAGTTTATAACCCAAAATTGGTAAGGGTAAGTAATATGAAAAAATCAGTCCTGCCTATACAGGGTGCTGACCTTTCATGAGAACATTGGTAAGTAGAGAAGTGGGATAAAAATGAGAATCTATGCAAAAAGGAAGAAAGGAAGATAGAAAATGGAAGTAGAAAGCATCAAGCTGACCTTACGGAAATGACCTACAAAGACTTAACAAAATGGAATACCAAATCAAGCTAAAAAATTATAAGGCATAGGACATATACATGTATTTGAAGAAAGAAAGAAGACATCAATAAAAAGGAGATTAAAATATGGAATTTTTTTATCTATTAATTTTCTAATTTTAGTGTTATCAATACTTGTTCTATTCTATCATTTTTCATCAACTGAAATTTTTTTCATCGTCTCTAGTAGCCACTCTTTCAAGAATGTATCTATTTTCTCATTTCAGACAGCCCAGTCAGCAAGCTCTTAATTTTGTTGCCAATCTAGGAAAGTAAACTTTAAAACTATAGGTGGAATTTAATGTTATCTTCAATGCTATTTCTTTTTTGTTCTGTAGAACCATAGTACAACCAGAATTTTTATCAAGCAAAAATAAAAGCAACCCATGATCTTCTAGCTCTCTGCATTGCTCTGCACTTTAAACTTAATGATATACTTGCCCATTTTAGCTGAACTAAGGATGCTGTAATTACTGAGGCATAAGATAAGAAAAGAAACTAGAGAATGAGTCAAAGGAAGGAAAATGGAGACAACAGCTTAAAAATGAGGATATACATACATACCAGGCTCCAGCTGAGAGACAGTGTCTTAAGAGAAAGGAAGAAACTAAAAAATAATTAATAAATTTATGGAATCCAACAATAGGTAGGTGTAGAATATCTAATGAAACATTATATATAAAAATACATTAAAGATAATTTGAAAACATTAGAAAATAGATATAAAGGCTGTATTTCAATTACATTAAAACATATTTCCTTGAATAATAATATTACAGGTACTATTTTATGACAATGCATTGCAATTACTACCATTTGTATCTGATCTTGCAAACTAACATTATTTTCACAGGTCAAGACAAGCAGATGATTAACATACAGACAAATAGGTAAACATGGACATTAGGATGTGCTACCCACTTTATCTAGAAATTTACATGGATTATATCAGTTAATTCTCATAATAGAAGCACACAAAGTAATATTCTCCCCATTCTACAGAAAATAAAACTAAGACTCAGAAACAGCTAATCATTTTCTGAAGTCATATAATTAATGGAACAGCAGAGACACAATTCCAAATTTGTCTCTTTTGAAAAAAATAAAGCAAGAGAAACAGAGAAGAAACAAAGAAGAGAAACAGAGAAAACCCACTAGAGAATGATTGTTGCATGAACAGTTTTATGCCATTAAAAATAATTTGAAAACTTTAACTCAAGAAGCCATTATCAATGTGTTGAACAAAAGAAAATCACAGGCAAATATCTCTTAAAAGCCTGAAAATTTTTCAAATAACAGAAATTTAGAAGAAAAAAATTAATTTTTAATCAAAGCCTTTTTGGTTAACTTATATTCATTGCCAGCATCTGATATTATAAATTGTTAGTACCCAAATTGCATCAGATTTACCAGGGAGACCTTGGTAAGAGACTGCTGGACTTCTCCCCAAGAAGTTCAGATTTAGTGTGTGTTTGGGGATGGTGCCTGGGCTTTGCATTTCAAATAAATATCCAGTTGATGTTGATGGGGTAAGTCTAGGGATCTCAAGTCTAGAACCACTGTGCAAGAATTGGGATACTTGAGAGGTCCATGATGTCATTTAAAGTAGTAGTGACTTTGTAAAATGAATCATTCAAAGACAAGTTAAAAAAGAATAAAACTTCATAGGATGTTTTTTAAATTAATGAAACATTCTGTAACTTATTTTTCATTTCCATTCAATGCTTCTCAGAGAGCTGTTACTGTAATTACTTTTCTTGGGGGGGGGTATTGAAAACAGGGGCATTCTACCTCCAAACTACACCCCCAGCCCTTTTTATTTTTTAAATTTAAAAACAGGGTCTTGCTGAGTTGCTGAGGTCCTCCTGTCTCAGCCTCCCAAGTGCTGGAATTATAGGAGAATGCCACCACTGCATCTGTAATTCTTTTCTTTTTATTTTTTTAGTGCTGGGAAAGGAACCCAGGGTTTCAAACATGCTGGGCAATTGCTCTACTACTGAACTGCATCTCAGCCCTGTATTTAATTTTTAAAGTTGAAACACCAGACAGAATAAAGACGCGCAAATAGTGTTAAAGAATATTCTTTTAATATAACTTCCTTGAACACAGTAGACTCAGGCATTAAAGAGGAGTGTTCTCACTGATTATAGGGTTTCAGGAGAAATACGTAACATGAGAAAATAGATATCATTCATCAATGGAATACCACTGTCACTCATTGAAGCGGTGTGGGGGTGTGCTTTATATACAAAATTAGATTATACTCGTTGAAATATCTTCATATAATCATATAATTTATAAAATTCTTGATTTAGTTCATGCCTATTCAACACCAACATTACAAGGACAGGAGGAGGAGGAGGAGGAGGAGGAGGAGGAGAAGGAGGAGGAGGAAGAAAAGAGATTTGAGGGG
>PVLC010020316.1:0-29370 GCA_004027655.1 Graphiurus murinus | reverse complement strand
TTGCTGAGGCTGGCTTTGGACCTGTGATCTGCCTGTTTCAGCCTCCCAATTACTGGGTTTTCAGACATGCCCCCCCCCCCCCCCCCCCCCGCCTTCTGCCTGGCTTTTAAAGTTAATTCCAAAAGGAGAAATGGTTCTTCTCATTTTGTTGTTTCTTACTTTTCCATGTTTTTATACTATGTATAAGTACTGTTGTATTTTTTATAAATCATAAATAGGATAATTTAAGGTTTGTTTGCAGGGTTGCCATTTATAACTTAGATTTTCTGAAACTTAGTGTCATAATATATATATATATATATATATATATATTTTTTTTTTTTTAATTTTGTTTTGGTATTGGGGATTTAACCCAGAGGCATTCTACCTCCAAACTACACCCTTAGCCTGATTTTATTTCTTATTTGGAAACAGAGTCTCACTAGATTGCTGAGCGCCTTGCTAAGTTGCCAAGGCTGGTTTTGAACCTGTGATCCTCTTGTCTCAGCCTCCAAAGTACTGGGATTACAAGCATGTGCCACCACACCCAGCTGTGTCCTCATCTTTAAAATTAGTATAATAACATGGACCTTGTAGATCCTGTTCTGATGATTAGAGATAAATATATAATACTTTGTATGTCATAAGTTTGGTATTCTAAAGCAACTATTTTGTTAGAATGGAGTATCCTTTTTAATATTTTTGGTGGTTGGTGATAGGGAGGTATCTGAGCTTTTGTGTTAAATTTTTTAGATTTATCATACTTTTTTTTTTTTTTTTTTTTTTTTTTGCGGTACTGGGGATGGAACCCGGGGGCATTCTACCTCTGAGCTATACCCCCATCCCTATTTTTTATTCTTTATTTTGAAACAGGGTCTCCCTAAGTTGCAAAGTGCCTCACTAGGTCTCTGAGGCTGGCCGTAAACCCGGATCCTCCGGTTTGAGCCTCCCAAATGTTAGGATTACAAGTGTGTGCCACCACGCCCGGCGTCTTTCAAAATTATTAAAGTTAATTTGTGAATACTAACAAATAATAGGGTTGAACATTGACAAATACCTGTAGTGTGGAGCCAAGGAAGGAAATAAGACTCTGGAAAAGTAGGTATATTTCTCAGAGTCTCAATGTCCTCAGGCTATGAGGAATCTAAAAAAGAATATGTATAATTTGTTATACCCATGGTGTCTCTGGACTTACTTATGTCTCAGTGATAACTTGTTTACAGTGCAGGTTATATGTAACATGTATAAAAGAGCCTTGTTTAGTAGATTCTCTAGTGGCAATGAGAATTTTAAATTTGAGGTCCCAGGTTGGGGATTTTAGCTTAGTGGTGGAGCACTTGCTTAGTATGCACAGGGCCCCAGGTTTGATTCTTGGCACCGTCAAAAAAAAATCAGGACCCCTAGATGGCAGATCCTTACCTATTTTTTCCATATTCATTTCTTTTTAACCTTTTGCTTTTTTATTTTTATTTTTTTTTTTATTTTTTTTTGCGGTACTGGGGATTGAACTCAGGGGCATTCTACCTCCGAGCTACACCCCCAGCCCTATTTTTTATTCTTTATTTTGAAACAGGGTCTCACTAAGTTGCGGAGTGCCTCACTAGGTAGCTGAGGTTGGCCACGGATCCTCCGGTCTCAGCCTCCCGAATGCTGGGATTACAAGCATGCGCCACCATGCCCGGCTTGACCTTTTGCTTTTTTAAATGTACCAGAGGATTTGCATACGCTTTGTAAGTCAGGAATAAAAATAAATTCTCATTTTCACGTATAAAAGATTAAGTGGGGAGTGTCAAAGTGTTACTTTATTTAGAAATGTAATGTTAATCAGTTTTAGTCTAAGTTATGGTTCACTCCTTTGTTTTTTTTGTGGTACTGGGGATTGAACTCAGAGGCATTCTACCTCCGAGCTATACCCCGAGCCCTATTTTTTATTCTTTTCTTTTGAAACCAAGTCTCACTAAGTTGCGGAGTGCCTCACTAGGTAGCTGAGACTGGCCGCGAACCCGGATCCTCCGGTCTCAGCCTCCCAAATGCTGGGATTACAAGCATGCACCACCACCCCCGGCTTGGTTCACTCCTTTGTGCTTATAAGTCCATGTAGGATGGCAGGTGTATGAGATCAATCCAGTAATGATAGATTGGCAGTATTGTTGGGGCATTGCTATTTATTGTTAGGTAAAGTCTGGGTGAGCTCAGGTGCTAAGAACTACCTGGCTAGTATTATAAAAGCTTCTGATTTTAAAGATGTTTATGTTCCATTCAGATACCTCTGATAGGTAACATTCTTTTTTCCTTTAAATTTTAGGTTCCTCAAAAAATTTTGAGTAAGTGGGAAGCCAGTGTTGGTCTTGCCGAACAATATGATGTTCCTAAAGGGTCAAAGAACCAAAAATGTGTCACCCATTCAATCAAGTTGGACAGTGAGGAGGACATGCCATTTGAGGACTGTACAAATGATCCTGAATCAGAACATGACCTGCTGCTTAATGGCTGCTTGAAATCTCTGGCTTTTGATTCTGAGCATTCTGCAGATGAGAAGGAAAAGCCCTGTGTTAAGTCTCGAGCCAGAAAAAGCTCTGATAACTCCAGAAGGACTAGTGTGAAAAAGGGCGTCATACAATTTGAAGCACACAAGGAGGAACGGAGGGGAAAGATTCCAGAGAACCTTGGCCTAAACTTTACCTCTGTAGATGTATCTGATAAGCAGGCCTCTAATGAACTTTCCAGGATAGCAAACAGCCTCACAGGGTCCAGCACTGTTCCAGGAAATTTCCTGTTTTCTTCATGTGGAAAAAACACTGCAAAGAAAGAATTTGAGACTTCAAATTGTGATTCTTTATTGGGCTTGTCTGAGGGTTCCTTGATTCCTAAACGTTCTGGGGAGAAAAAGAAACTTCAGCGAGGCCTGGTATGCAATTCAAAAGTACAGCTCTGCTATATTGGAACTGGTGACGAGGAAAAGCGAAGTGATTCCATTAGTATCTGTACCACTTCTGATGATGGAAGTAGTGATCTGGATCCGGTGGAAAATAGCTCAGAGTCTGATAACAGTGTGCTTGAAATTACAGATACTTTTGATAGGACAGAGAACAGGTTATCCATGCAGAAAAATGAAAAAATAAAGTATCCTAGGTATCCTGTCACAAATACTAGGGTAAGAGCAAAACAAAAGTCCCTCATCATTAACTCACATACAGACCACTTAATAGATTGTACTAAGACAGTGGAGTCTGGAACTGAGCCATCTCAGGCTAACCTCTCTGATCTTAAGGTATCCACTCTTGTCCACAAACCCCAATCAGATTTTAGAAATGATGGTCTATCCCCAAAGTTCAACACAGCATCAAGCATTCCCAGTGAAAATTCACTAATAAAGGGTGGGGCTACAAGTCAAGCCCTATTACATTCGAGAAACAAACAGCCCAAGTTCCGTAGTATAAAGTGCAAACATAAAGAAAATCCAGTTATTGTAGAGCCCCAAGTTACAAATGAGGACTGCAGTTTGAAGTGCTGCTCTTCTGATACCAAAGGCTCTCCTTTGGCCAGCATTTCTAAAAGTGGAAAAGTGGATGGGCTAAAACTACTGAATAACATGCATGAGAAAACAAGGGATTCAAATGACATAGAAACAGCAGTGGTTAAACATGTTTTATCAGAATTGAAGGAACTCTCTTATAGATCCTTAGGTGATGATGTCAGTGACTCGGGAACATCAAAGCCATCAAAACCATTACTTTTTTCTTCTGCTTCTACTCAGAATCATATACCTATTGAACCAGATTACAAATTTAGTACATTGCTAATGATGTTGAAAGATATGCATGATAGTAAGACCAAGGAGCAGCGGTTGATGACTGCTCAAAACCTGGTTTCATACAGGAGTCCTGTTCGAGGGGACTGTTCTACCAGTAGTCTGGTAGCAACACCCAAGGTTTTGGTTTCAGGAGGCCCTACCCACAATTCAGAAAAAAATGGAGATGGCACTCAGGACATAGCCCATCCTAAGTCTAATGGAGGTGACTCTGTACCATCTGGGGAGTTACCTGCTTCTCTATCTGGCCTAGTCTCTGAAAGAACAGATCTCCCTGCTTCTGGCAAAAGTCGTTCAAACTGTGTCACTAGGCGCAACTGTGGCAGGTCAAAGCCACCATCCAAATTGCGAGAAGCCCTTTCAGCCCAGATGGCAAAGAACACAGTTAACTGCAAAGCCTTAAAGACTGAGCGCAAAAGAAAACTCAGCCGGCTTCCAGCTGTGACTCTTGAGGCTGCAGTGCAAGGAGACAAAGAGAGTAGAGTCTCAGTGAATGGCCCATCAAGTGGTGGGGCTGAAGATCTCAATAAAGAAGAACCCCTTGAGTTAATGGGCCATTTAACTAGTGAAGAAGCTCACTTTTCCAATGTGCATTTTGATAACAAGATTAAACAGTCTGACCCTGATAAAATTCCTGAAAAAGGATCCTCTTTTGAGAACAGAAAAGGCCCAGAGCTGGACTCTGAAATGAACAGTGAGAATGATGAACCCAGTGGGGTAAATCAAGTGGTGCCTAAAAAGCGGTGGCAGCGTTTAAACCAAAGGCGCACAAAACCTGGAAAGCGCACTAACAGGTTTAAGGAGAAAGAAAACTCTGAGGGTGCCTTTGGGGTCTTGCTTCCTGGTTGCCCTGTACAGAAGGAACAGGATGATTTCCCAGAGCATAGAACTCCTCCTCCTACAAATATACTGGACTCACCTGCAGATCCAAGTCATGCTAGCCATTTAGATGCAGTTGGGCCTCCGTTGAATGTTTGTGATAAATCCAATGCCAGCATGGAGGATATGGAAAAGGAGCCAGTAATTCCCAGTTTGACACCACAGGCTGAGCTCCCTGAGCCAGGTAAGGACTTTGTCCGTGTCTGAAAGAGGTTGAGAAAGTACTTAAAATATTGCCCTTCTGAAGCTGATCTGTTGTAATGGAAAGATTGTAAACTAGGAGGGGAATAATTTAAACTTGAAAAAGAAAGGACTTTATGTAGAAGGCTATGAAATTTGAAGATCACATTTCCATATACTTCCAGGGTTTTTTTTGTTGCCTTTCTCCTCTTAGTAAGTTTCAAACACTTTTGCTGTTATTCCCCATTCCCTATAATTTCATTTTATTTTTTTTATGTACTGGGGACAGAACCCAGGGGCTCTCTACAGCTGAGCTATATTCTCTGCCTCATCCCCCTTTGGTGGTACTGGTGGTTAACCCAAAGGTATTCTACCTCCAAGCTACCAGCCGAATTTTACTTTTTATTTGGAAACAGGACTTTACTAAGTTGCTGGGACTGGCTGCAAATCGGTGATCTTCCTCTCTGAGCCTCCTAAGTACTGGGATTACACGTGTGCCCCATCGTGTCTGGCTTTCTTTTTATTTTTTAATATCTTGAGAAAAAAATAATAATCTTGAGACAGGGTCTCTTCACCAAGTGGCCTAGGCTGCCTGGAACCTGTGATTCTCCTGTTTCAGCCTCCAGAGTAGTGAGATTACAGGACTGAGCCACCCTGCCCGCCTAATAAGTGATCCTTTTGCCTCTGGCTTCTTTCACTTTGCATAATGTTTTCAAGGTTCATACTTGTTGCATATGCCAAAATCAATCAATCTCCCTCTCTCTCTCTCTCTCTCTCTCTCTCTCTCTCTCTCTCTGTCTCTGTCTCTGTCCTGATATGGAACCCTATGGAACCCAGGGACTTATGCATGCTAGGAAAGAGCTCTGCTATCCCCAGCCTCTCTTTGTTTTTTTAAAAATGTGATAGCCAGGAACTGGGCATGGTGGCTCACGCTTGTAATCCTAGCATTTGAGAGGCTGAAACTAGAGAATCTTGGTTCTCGGCCAGCCTCAGCTACCTAGTGAGGCACTCCGCAACTTCAAAATAAAGAATAAAAAATAGGGCTGGGGGTATAGCTCAGAGATAGAATGCCCCTGAATTCAATCCCCAGTACCGCAAAAAAAAAAAAAAAAAAAAAAAAAAAAAAAAAAAAAAAAAAAAAAAGTGCTAACCAGGCATGGTGGCACATGCTTGTAATCCCAGCATTTGGGAGGCTGAGACCGGAGGATCCAGGTTCACCGCCAGCCTCAGCTACCTAGTGAGGCACTCCACAACTTAGTGAGACCCTGTTTCAAAATAAAGAATAAAAAAGGGCTGGAGGTATAACTCAGAGGTAGAATGCCACTGAGTTCAATCCCCAAAACCGCAAAAAAAAAAAAAAAAATGTGGTGCTGAGTGGCACACACCTATATTCCCAGTACTTGGAAGGATGAGACTGGAGACATGCAGGTTTCTGGCCAGCCTCAGCAACTTAGTGAGATCCTGTTTTAAAAAACAAGAGTTGGGGGTGTAACTCAGAGATTGATTGCCTGAGTTCAATCCCCTACACCACCAAAAAAAAAGTGCTAGGTATTAAACCAGTTGCTACATGGGTGCTAATAATCACATGTTCTATCCCCTTAGCTACACTCCTAGTTACTTTCTTTAAGGCTGCATATGATTTCCATGATGTATACACATTACCTTAGCCAATCATTGGTTAATGGACATTTCATTTGCTTCTATATCTTGGCTGTTGTGAATAATGCTAGGGTAAATACGGGTGTGCAGATAGCTCTTTGAGATGGGATTATACCCAGAAGTCGGATTGCTTGATTACATAATAATTCTACTTTTATTTATTTATTTTTTTGTCGGTACTGGGGATTGAACCCAGGGGCATTCTACCTCTGAACTACACGCCCAGCCTTGTTTTCATGGTACTAGCGATTGAACTCGGGCATTTTACCTTCGAATTAAAACCTCAGCTCTATTTTATTTGTTTATTTATTTTTTTTGTGTGGTACTGGGAATTGAACTCAGGGGCATTCTACCTTCCAGCTATACCCCCTGCCCTATTTTTTATTCTTTATTTTGAAACAGAGTTTCATTAAGTTGCGGAGGGCCTCATTAAGCAGCTGAGGCTGGTCACGAACAGGGATCCTCCAGTCTCAGCCTCCTGAATGCTGGGATTACAAGCGTGCGCCACCATGCCCGGCTGAGTATCTTGTGAAAGCAGATTTTTTTCTTTTCCTTAAGAATATTTCAAGTTGGGCGTGGTGGGGCACGCTTGTAATCCCAGCATTCAGGAGGCTGAGACCGGAGGATCGGGTTCTCAGCCAGCCTCAGCTACCTAGTGAGGCACTCCACAACTTAGCGAGACCCGGTTTCAAAATAAAGAATAAAAAATCGGGGTGGGGGTGTAGCTCAGAGGTAGAATGCCTCTGAGTTCAATCCCCAGTACTGCAAAAAAAAAAAAAAAAAAAGAATATTTCACAGTGTTCTTCATCTTAATATTTCAAACATTTGAATGTAATTTCATTTACTTAATTAAAGTTGTTTTGGTTTAGAATATCGTAATAAGTTCACATAAATCAAAAGATGCAAAAAGTTAATTTTAAGAAGTCAATAAAAATATTCTCTCCAGCCTGGCATGGTGGCGCACGCTTGTAATCCCAGCATTCGGGAGGCTGACACTGGAGGATCCATGTTCGAGGCCACCCTCAGCTGCTTAGTGAGGCCCTCTGCAACTTAGTGAGACCTGGTTTCAAAATAAAGAATAAAAAATAGAGCTGGGGCTGTAACTCAGAGGTAGAATGCCCCTGGGTTCCATCCCCAATACCACAAAAAAAAAATCTCTCCAGCCATATCCCACCATGGTTCAAATCTTTTCTGTAGAGCTACTTAGTATATGAGTAAGCAAAAGAAGATATATATATATATTTTTTTTTTTTTTTTTTTTGCGGTACTGGGGGTTGAACTCAGGGGCTTTCTACCTCTGAGCTATACCCCCAGCCCTATTTTTTATTCTTTATTTTGAAACCGAGTCTCACTAAGTTGCGGAGTGCCTCACTAGGTAGCTGAGGCTGGCCACAAACCCGGATCCTCTGGTCTCAGCCTCCCGAATGCTGGGATTACAAGCATGCGCCAGCATGCCAGGCAAAAGAAGAGATATTTAGCAGGCATAGTGGCTAGTACTTGGGAGGATGGGACTGGAGGATCATAGGTTTAAGACCAAGCGTCAGCAATTTGGCAAGACTCTCAGCAACTTAGTGAGACCATGTTTCTAAAGAAAAAAATAAGAAAGACTGTAGCTCGGAGGTAGAATTCCCCAGGGTTCAATCTCCAGTAACACACATATGCATAGGCACAGGCACTTTAAAAAATAAATAAATAAAAGAGTTTTATGTTTTTGCACCTTGATTCCCCCCTGCCCCCTGTCTGTCTGTCTGTCTCTCTCTCTCTCTCTCTCTGTCTCTTTCTTTCCCTCTCTCCTTCATTTCTGTTATGCTGGGGAAGGAACCCAGGGACATTCTACATCTGAGCTACATTCCAGCCCTATTTTATTATTTTATTTTGAAACAGGTTCTCACTAAGTTACTGAAGTACTAGGATTACAAGCATGTACCACCATGCCTGGCCTGGCTTTTGTTTTTATATTGAATCAGGGTCTCACAAAATTGCTGAGAGTCATACTATGTTGCTGAGGCTGGCCTTAAAACTGTCTCAGCCTTCCACAGACTGGGATTACAGGTGTGTGTCACTTGGTTCAGCACCCATGATTTATGTTAGGTATATATATGTTAGCTTTATTTTTACTGGCGTAAGTCAGTACAGGATACTAGTTTCAATTTAACTTTATCCTTAATATCGGATGGGCTGTGTATATATGTATCCTTCCCTGTGCGTGTATATAGTAATATAAGGCTCCCTTACCTTGCATATGATAAGCTTTATCAAATAATTTTGTGCCATTTACTGCTTAAGCCAGAATCTTTTTGCTAGATGGCTTCCCATCTTGGTACTTTCAGGAGTGGGGATATGTTTTCTCTATAACAGTGAGTTTTCTTATATCTTTTTAGTTAGTATAAACTTATTTTTCCTTTTAGCTGTGCGGTCAGAGAAGAAACGACTTAGGAAGCCAAGCAAGTGGCTTCTGGAATACACAGAAGAATACGATCAGATATTTGCCCCTAAGAAAAAACAAAAGAAGGTACAGGAACAGGTACACAAGGTATGTTTCAGCATTTCAATAATCTTTTATTGGTCCTCTTAGAAAATTGCAGTTTTGTGTTTAATATAATATTTTATCTTCCTTAACCTGAATCTTGCTTTTTCAATTTTTGGTTTTTGCTTCTATGGTACTTAGTAGTATTCATTAACTGTTGAAGAAATGTATGAATATGTCTGCATATTTGTGTCTGTATATATATTTCCCCTCTTTATTCTTGAAGAGTACTTAATGACTTAAGAGTATTGTTATAGCTGGGCGTGGTGGCGCACACTTGTAATCCCAGCATTAGGGAGGCTGAGACCGGGAGGATCCGGGTTCGCAGCCAGCCTCAGCTACCTAGTGAGGCATTCTGCCACTTAGTGAGACTCGGTTTCAAAATAAAGAATAAAAAAAAATAGGGTTGGGGATGTAGCTTGGAGGTAGAATGCCCCTGAGTTCAATCTCCAGTACCGCAAAAAAAAAAAAAAAAAAGAGTATTGTTATGATACACTGTTGAGGAAGAAACATAAGACATATGATTAAAATATATTTAGTATTATCCTAATTATTAAACAAATATGATTATTTTTATTTATTTATTTTTACGGTATTGGGGATTTAACCCAGAGTCTTTATACCTTCGAGCTACACTCCAGCCCTATTTTTTAAATGTTTCTTTATTCACAATTTTTTATTTTTTCAGTACTGGGGATTGAACTCTAGGGCATTCTACCACTTGAGCTATACCCCCAGCCCTATTTTTTATTCTTTTTTTTGCGGTACTGGGGATTGAACTCAGGGGCATTCTGCCTCGAGCTACACCCCCAGCCCTATTTTTTCTTCTTCTTTTTTTTTTTTTTTTGCTGTACTAGGGATTGAACTCAGGGCCAGGTATTCTACCTCCGAGCTATACTCCGAGCCCTATTTTTTATTCTTTATTTTGAAACCGGGTCTCACTAGGTTGCGGAGTGCCTCACTAGGTAGCTGAAGCTGGCCGCAAACCCGGATCTTCCAGACTCAGCCTCCCAAATGCTGGGATTACAAGCGTGCGCCACCACGCCCGGCTCCAATTTTATTTCTTATTTATTTATTTATTTATTTATTTATTTATTTATTTATTTTTATTTTTATTTTTTTTATTTTTTTTTTTGCGGTACTGGGGATTGAACTCAAGGGCATTCTACCTCCGAGCTATACCCTCAGCCCTATTTTTTATTCTTTATTTTGAAACCAAGTCTCACTAAGTTGCGGAGTGCCTCACTAGGTAGCTGAGGCTGGCCGCGAACCCGGATCCTCTGGTCTCAGCCTCCCGAATGCTGGGATTACAAGCGTGCGCCACCACGCCCGGCTTATTTCTTATTTAGAAACAGGGTCTCATAAGATTGATGAGAGTCTCCGTACTTGCCGAGACTGTCCTCAAACCTGCTGTCCTCCTGTCTCAGCCTCCCAAGTACTGATTACAGGCATGCACCACCACGCCCAGTATAAACTGAAGCATTTTAAAATCAGTTAGAGGAACTTTGTTTGTGTTGTTATTGTGGTGCTAAAGATTGAACCCAGGGTTTTGTGCATTCTAAGAAAACCTCCATTCCTAACTACACCTCGAGCTATAAAGGTATTTTGACAGTGTACCCCCCCCCCACTAAATACATTAATATGTACCTGGGAAAAATAAGAACATTTTCCTTTACAATGAATTTTTATCATTCATTCAGTGTTAACTGGGGATTGAACCTAGAGACATTCTACCTCTAAGAACCCCTCCCCACTCCCATGATCTTTTATTTATTTAGTAACATGTTACCTCTGAGCCAAACTCCTGGCCCAAGTTGTATGTTTTTGTTGTTGAAGCAGGGTCGTGCTAAGTTGCTGAGGCTGACTGTGAACCTGCAGTCCTCCTGTTTCAGCCTTGAAAGCAGTGGGATTATAACCAGGCACTACCATGCCTGGCTGTATTTCTTTCTTTACATTATAAAATATGTAATGTAATATAAAATTTACTATGTTAACTATTTTAAATGTCTGACATTAAGTATAGTCACATTGTTAATGCAACTACCACTGCCTCCATATTCAGAACTTCTTTATCTTCTGAAACTGAAAGTTAGTACCCAGTTTCTTTTTTTTTTTTTTGCGGTACTGGGGATTGAACTCAGGGGCATTCTACCTCCGAGCTACATCCCCAGCCCTATTTTTTATTCTTTATTTTGAAACCGAGTCTCACTAAGTTGCGGAATGCCTCACTAGGTAGCTGAGGCTGGCCGCGAACCCGGATCCTCTGGTCTCAGCCTCCCGAATGCTGGGATTACAAGCGTGCGCCACTACTCCCGGCTCCTTTTCTTCTTCTTTTTTTTTTTTTTTTAACTGGGGATTGAACCCAAGGGCATTCTGCCTCTGAGCTATACCCCCAGTCTTATTTTTATTCCTTATATTGAAACATGGTCTTACTAAGTTGCGGAGAGCCTTACTAAGTAGATGAGGCGGACTTCGAACCTGTGATCCTCCTGTTTCAGTCTCCCAAGTACTGGAATTACAAGCGTGTGCCACTTACTCCGGCTCACATTTCTATTTTCTGTCTGAGTTTTATTTTTCTGGAATGCTCATATTAGTGGCATTACATAATACTTCTAATCTTTTGGTTAGCTTATTTTCCTTAGCATATTGTCCTCAGGGTTCAACCACGTAGCATGTATCAGAACTGCCTTTTTTTTTTTTTTGTATTGGAGATTGAACCCAGGGGAATTCTAGCTCTGAATTACATCCCCATCCCTATTTTGTTTTGAATTTGAAATGTGGTATCATTAGGTTGATGAGAGTCTTGCTACTTACTGAGGCCGCTTCAAACCTGCAATCCTCTGTTAGCTTCCCGGTACTGGGATAAGTGTAGGTCACCATGCTTGGCTTTGCAATAGGTTTTTTTTTTTTGTGTGTGTGTGTGTGTGTGTGTATGTGTGTGGTGCTGGGGGTTTAACCCAGAGGCATTCTGCCTCCAAGTTATATCCCCAGCCCAATTTTTTTTTTCTTATTTGGGAACAGTCTCGCCAAGTTGTCGAAGCTTGCTTCCAAACTGCGATCTTCTTGTCTCAGCCACACAAGTACTGGGATTACAAACGTGTACCACCACACCGAACTTTGCATTAGTTTTTAATTGCATTATTCTTTTGTCAAATTATAACAATTTTGTCTTTGAGATTCTACTTTATATTTTCTGTACTTAGGTAAGTTCCCGCTGTGAAGAAGAAAGCCTTCTAGCCCGATGTCGTACTAGTTCTCAAAACAAGCAGGTGGATGAGAATTCTTTGATTTCAACCAAAGAAGAGCCTCCGGTTCTTGAAAGGGAGGCTCCATTTTTGGAGGGGCCCTTGGCTCATTCAGAACTTGGAGGTGGACATGCTGAGTTGCCACAGCTAACCTTGTCTGTTCCTGTGGCTCCAGAAGTCTCTCCGCGGCCTGCTCTTGAGTCTGAGGAATTGCTTGTTAAAATACCAGGTAAGGTGGCGATGGGGTCTCATTATGTAAGCAGATATAATTTGAGGCAGCAAGAGATTATTAGTATGTTTTGACAGAAAGCTCACGTTTTTACTATATACAACAAACTACCCATTTTCATCCTGGGAAATCCCTAAAATGGTAGCTAGTTTTTTTTAATGTCTGAACATAAATTAATTTGTGGTACACTACAGAGATGACATTTTCAAAAAGTACCTTGCTTGCTTCATTGTTGGTTTTCATGATTGTTGATATGTCACTATGTGAATCACATCTAGGGTAACAAGTGGAGGGAGGGATATTGCACACTTGTGGAATAAATGTGTCAATCTTGTGCTTTAATTACCAGCTCCAACAATCATTGTGTTAATTTACGAAGTTGTTTAACCTCTCGATTTATTTTCCTGTCTATAAAGTGGATGTCATAATGTATAATGCTATATGCCTGAACACTTAGAAGCTAATAAATATAAATATTCTGGCGCATGCCTGTAATACCAGTATTTGGGGGCTAAGACAGGAGGAGCACAGGTTCAAGGATAGCCTCAGTAAGCAGTGAGACTCTCTTCAACCTAGCGAGACCCTATTTCCAAATAAAAAGTAAAATTGGGCTGGAGTGTAGCTCAAAGATAGAATGCCTCTGGGTTCAACCTCTAGTGCCACACAAATAAATAAATAGATAGATAAATAAGTAAATAAATAAATAAATAACTTACATACCAGTTGTTTTTCACATTTCCACCCCCCCACACACACACATCCACACAAGATTGAACTCTGAGCTGTGTCCCTAGTCCTTTTTATATTTTATTTTGGTAAGGTCTTCCTAAATTGGCCAGGCAAGCCTCAAATTTGTAATTCTTTTGTCTCAGACCCCTGAATAGTTGAGACTACAGTTGTGCACCACCACTGTGGCTTACATTATCATTCTTAACATAAATGTTACCTAGGCAGAGTAAAGCTAATCATAATGTCTCATTTACCTTTTTGCTGTTGAAAGTTTTAGTTAGCCAATGAAGATAGAAAGTATTCTCTTTAGTTTGTCTTTAATTTTCCTTTTTGGTGCTGGAGATTAAACTCAGAGACATTCTACCTCTGAGCTACACTTCCAGCCCTATTTATTTATTTATTTTTGCGGTACTGGGGATTGAACTCAGGGGCATTCTACCTCCAAGCTATACTCCCAGCCCTAATTTTTATTCTTTATTTTGAAACAGGGTCTCACTGAATTGCAGAGGGCCTCACTAGGTAGCTGAGGCTGGATGCGAACCCAGATCCTCCAGTCCCAGCCTCCCAAATGCTGGGATTACAAGCGTGCACCACCACGCCCGGCTCCCTATTTATTTTAATTTTTATTTTTTTCTGGTACTGGAGATGGAACCCAGGGGCCAGGGGCTTTTTATCTCCGGGCTATACCCCCAGACCAATTTTATATTTTATTTGGAAACAGGGTTTCACTAAGTATCTGAGAGCATCACTAAGTTGCTATAGCTAGCTTTGAACCTATGATTCTTCTGTGTCAGTCTCCCAAGTACTGGGATTAAAAGTATGCGCCACCATGCCCAGCTCTATTTTATTTTATTTTATTTTATTTTATTTTTTTGCGGTACTGGGGATTGAACTCAGGGGCATTCTACCTCGAGCTATACCCCCAGCCCTATTTTTTATTCTTTATTTTGAAACCGAGTCTCACCAAGTTGCAGATGGCCTCACTAGATAGCTGAGGCTGGCCGCGAACCCGGATCCTCCGGTCTCAGCCTCCCGAATGCTGGGATTACAAGCGTGCGCCACCGCGCCCGGCTCTATTTTATTTTTTATTTGGAAATAGTCTCACTAAGTTGCTCAGGGACCTCACCAAGTTGCTGAGGCTGACTTCAAATTTATGATCCTTCTGTCTCAGCCTCCTAAGTACTGAGATTATAGGCATGTGCCACCATGCTTGGCTTGCATTTAAATTTTATTTATTAATTTATTTTTGTGTTAATGGGGATTGAACCCAGGGGCTTTTACCTCTGAACTACATCTCCTCCCTTACTTTTTATATTGAAATAAGGTCTCACTATGTGACTCAGATGTTCAATAAGTTGCTAAGGCTGTCCTTGAACCTGCCATCCTCCTGTGTCAGGCTTTTTTTTTTTTTTTTTTTTTTTTTTTTTTCAGTATTGGAGATTGAACCCAGGGGCATTCTATTCTACCCCGGAGCTACACCTCTAGCCCTATTTTTTATTCTTTATTTTTAAACAGGGTCTCACTAAGTTGCAGAGGGCCTAAGTAGCTGAGGATTGCTGTGAACCCAGATCCTCCTGTCTCAGCCTCCCAAGTACTGGGATTACAAGCGTGCGCCACCACGCCCGGCTGGCTTTTAAATTTTAGATACGACTTTTTTTAACCTCCCTGCTGAAGCTTAAGATGTTTTTCCTTAAAAAAAAAAAAAAAGAAAGAGAGAGAGAGAGAGAGAAAGAGCTGCTTGTAATCCCAGTACTTGAGAGAGAGAGAGAAAGAGCTGCTTGTAATCCCAGTACTTGGGAGGCTGAGACAGAAGGATTCCAGATTCAAAGCCAACCTCAGCCACTTAGCTAGGCTCTCAGCAAACTAGTGACACCCTGTTTTCAAATAAAAAAAATCAGGCTGGGGATGTCATTCAGAGGTGGAATGCCTCACCAGGCATAGTGGCACATGCTTGTAATCCCAGTACTTGGGAGGCTGAGAAAAGAGGATTGCAGGTTCAAGACCAGCCTTAGCAGTTTAGTGAGGCTCTCAGCAACTTAATGGCACCCTGTTTCCAGATAAAATATAAAGTAGGCCTCAGGGTATAGGCTGGAGGTAGAAGACCCCTGTGTCCCATCCCCAGTACCACTAAACACACACACACACACACACACACACAAACACAATAAAACAAAGAGCAATGTCTCTGGGTTCCATCCTCAGTTCCCTCTACCCCCTAAAAAAAAAAAAAAAAAAAAAGGGGAGAGAAAGCATCTTAATTACATTTGTTTTTTTGTAAGACAGACTAATATTTTATTTTTTTGCTTTGCTCTGGTTCTAACCCAAGGCCTCTCTTACTGCCCAAGGCCTCATTTAGTAGTAGTCTACCACTGCCATAAATTCCCAGCCCCAAAAGGTGAGTGGAGTTTACATTTATGGGTGTTTTACCAGTCAATGAATTACATCCCTGGTCCCGTCCTCCTCCTCTCTTCTTGGTATTGGGAATTGAACACAGGGGTATTCTATTTCTAAGGTACCCCCCAGGCCTTTTTGTTTTTTAATTTTTTGAAACAGTATTTTACTAAGTTGTTGAGTTTGGCTTCACACTTGAGATCCTCCTGACTCAGCCCCACAAGTACTGGAATTACAGGCGTGTATCACCATGTTTTATTTTGATAAAGGATCTCACTAAGTTACCACATGCTGGCCTTGAACCTGTGATCCTCTTGACTCAGTCTTCCAAGTACTCAGATTACAGGTGTGTACCACCATGCCTGACCCCAAAAGATTTTTCAAAATATAGGAAAGGAAGCCAGGCGTGGTGTCACAGGTTTGTAATCCCAGTACTTGGGAGGCTGAGACCAGAGGATCCAGGTTCGCAGCTAGCCTCAGCTACTTCTTGAGGCTCCCTGCAACTTAGTGAGACCCTGTTTCAAAAATAAAGAATAAAAAATGGGGGTGGGGGTGTAGCTCGGAGGTAGAATCTCCCTGGATTCAGTCCCTAGTACCGCAGAAAATAAATAAATAAATAAATAAATAAATAAATAAATAAATAAAAATAGGAAAGGACAATTACTATTTCACTGTCTATTACATGCCAAATCTTATTATTAGGCTATTTTATGTCATTCTTATGAGTAGTATTCTCAAGTGAGTAAATTTCTTTTATTTATTTAGGGTCAGAGCAAAAATGTTGTCCTGGTTTATTTATACCCATAATCCATGCTCTCCCTCATTTCTCCTTTTTTCCTCATCCCCAATTGCTATGAATTCATTTCAGTCCTTTGACTTCTCCCTTATTTATTGTGTGGTTCAAAAAGTATAAGTCTTCGCCTTGTTTGTGTATTCATTTAGATCTCATTTGTTTTATCTTAATTATTTTATTTGTTTATTTGTCTATGATACTGAGGATTGACTTGGTTATTCTACCTCTGAGCTATACCTGCCATATCTATTTTTTATTTATTTTTATTTATTTATTCATTTTTGCAGTAATGGGAATTGAACCCAGGGGCATTGTACCTATGAGCTATACCCCCAGGCCTATTTTTTATTCTTTATTTTGAAACAGAATCTAACTCAGTTGTCGAGGACCTCACTAAGTAGCGGAGGCTGGCTACAAACATGAGATCCTCCTGTTGCAGCATTCGTAGTAATGGGATTACAAGCGTGCGCCACCACGCCCGGCTCTATTTTTTTATTTTTTTGAAACAGGCTCTTGCTTACTTGCTGAGGCTGACTTTGAACCTGAGATCTTTCTCCCAAGTATTGAGATTACTGGCATGCACCACCATGCATGGCTTAAGCAATATTTTAGTATAAGTAAATTCCCATCCTGCCCTTTGTATAAGATAATCAGGAGTACATTATGAAGAGATGTAGAGATTTTTTTTTTTCTTTTTCAAAATTAGCTTGTGATTAGTTTCTAAGTCATCTAATGAAAAGATATGTTCCTTTCAGGAAATTATGAGAGTAAACGTCAAAGAAAACCAACTAAGAAACTTCTTGAATCCAATGATTTAGATCCTGGATTTATGCCCAAGAAAGGAGATCTTGGCCTCTCTAAAAAGGTATGTTATTTTTGTTCTAAAATAAGGTTAAACTCACCGGGCTTGATGGTGCATTCTTGTAATCCAGTACTTGGGAGGCTGAGACAAGAGGATCAAAGGTGTGCAGCCAGCCTCAGATACTTATTGAGGTCTTCCGCAACTTAGTAAGACCCTGTTTCAAAAATAAAAAGTAGGGCTGGGGTTGTAACTCAGAGGTAGAATGACTCTGACTTCAATCCCCAGTACTGCAAAAAAAAAAAAAAAAAAGGAAAGAAAAATAATCATATGCTGAGGTTGCTGGGATCTACAGTAAGAATGAATCTTCTAAACTGGTCGTGGTGGGGCAGGCTTGTAATCCCAGTACTTGGGAGGCTGAGACAGGAGGATCCAGGTTTATGGCCAGCCTCATCTACTTAGTGCAGCCCTCTGCAAGTTAGTGAGATCCTGTTTCAAAATAAAGAATAGAAAATAGGACTGGGGATATAACCCAGAGGTAGAATGCCCCTGGGTTCAATCCCTGGTACTGCGGGGGGAAAAAAAGGGACTGTGGGTGTAGCTCAGAGATAGAATGCCCCTGGGTTCAATCCCAAGTACTGTTTAAAAAAAAAAAAAAAAATCTGTGAAATTGTGAAAAAGGAAAAATAAGTTTATGCTAGTCTTGCCGTTTTACTTCAAAATGGTAAAAGGTATAGTCTCAGTGCATGATAGTGCTCATTTAGGTGAACAGAGCTTTATATTTCTGGGTAGAACATACAGAAATTGTGGTCATCCAGGGCATGGTGGTACACACTGTAATCTGAGCATTTGGGAGGCTGAGACCAGAGGATCCGAGTATGCTGCCAGCCTCAGACACCTAGTGAGGCACTCGCAACTTGGTGAGACCCTGTTTCAAAATAAAGAATAAAAAATAGGGCTGGGGGTATAGCTCGGAGGTAGAATGCCCCTGAGTTCAAACCCTAGTGCCGCCCAAAAAAAACCGAAATTGCGTTCAAATTGATGGCCAAGTTTTATTACAGAAAACATTGAGCCTATAGGAAGATTTCAGCCAGAGATCCCTAGAAACAAATGACACCAAGCCATTTACTGCAAAAGAAAGGCTGGGTACACAGATTTAGGAATAGTTTTTGGAATGAACTATCTAAAAATTACTGGAAAAGCTGTGTCTGGGGAAGAAGCTGCTCCTCCCACATTTCCAGCACAGTTGAAAAAGTTGAATAAGCAGAAAACATATCATTCAAAGCAAGTCTTCAGTTACAATCAAATTGGGCTCTTCTGAATGAAAATGTAGAACTGATGTTCATAAAAGTGCTAATGAAGCCGGGCGTGGTGGCGCATGCTTGTAATCCCAGCATTCGGGAGGCTGAGACCCAGAGGATCTAGGTTCGCGGCCAGCCTCAGCTACCTAGTGAGGCACTCGGCAACTTAGTGAGACTCTGTTTCAAAAGAAGGAATAAAAAATAGGACTGGGGGTGTAGCTCGGAGGTAGAATGCCCCTGAGTTCAATCCCTAGTACTGAAAAAATAAATAAATAAATAAAAGTGCTAATGAGGCATCAGGACATAAAACATGGAGGAACACATTAACTCTGGTGTGCATCGAATAATATATTTTGAGAGAAAAAAACCCGAATTTATGTAACTTTTATTACAATGAATTATTATCCCCCCCTCCCACCCCAAGTACTTGGGCTTGATTCCCAGGTCTCATGTTTGCCAGGTAAAAATTCTTCTACTCAGCTACATCCCTAGATCTCCAGCCCCTCTCTTTTTGCAGGGAGAATACTAGGGATTGAACCCAGGGCCATTCCAACTCTGAGCTAAATCCCCCAGATATATATATAAAAATAAAAATATATATATATATATATATATTTTTTTTTTTTTTTTGCGGTACTGGGGACTGAACTCAGGGGCGTTCTACCTCCGAGCTATACCCCCAGCCCTATTTTTTATTCTTTATTTTGAAACCGAGTCTCACTAAGTTGCGGAGGGCCTCACTAGGTAGCTGAGGCTGGCCGCGAACCCGGATCCTCCAGTCTCAACCTCCCGAATGCTGGGATTACAAGCGTGCGCCACCACGCCCGGCTCAGGTATATTTTTTTATTTTTATTTTTAATCAGGGTCTCAGTAGGTTGATGAGATTGTCACTACTTGCTAAGGCTACCCTCTAACCTGCCATACTCCTGTCTCATCTTCCCAAGTACTAGGATTACAAATACTTAAAAACATATTTATAGCTGGGCGTGGTGGTGCACCCTTGTAATCCCAGTACTTGGGAGACAGAGACCGGAGGATCCAAGTTCGCAGCCAGTCTCAGCTACTTAGTGAGGCCCTCCGCAACTCAGTGAGATCCTCTTTCAAAATAAAGACTAAAAAATAGGACTGGGGGTGTAGCTCAGAGGTAGAATGCCCCTGCGTTCAATATATATATATATTATGTTCAGAACTACTCATTCTTTTTTTTTTTTTCTTTTTTTCTTTTTTTATTCTTTTATTGCCGTACTGGGGATTGAACCCAGGGGCATTCTACCTCTGAGCTATACCCCCAGCCCTATTTTTTATTCTTTATTTTGAAACCGAGTCTCACTAAGTTGCGGAGTGCCTCACTAGGTAGCTGAGGCTGGCCGCAAACCCGGATCCTCCGGTTTCAGCCTCCTGATTGCTGGGATTACAAGCGTGCGCCATCACGCCCAACAAGGTTTTTATTATAAGTACGAAATGTAAAATATTTTTGAGATTGAATAATATTTTGCTTTTAAAATACATACATACATACGTACTGGTACCTTGGATTGAATCTAGGTGCAGTCTATCTCTGACTACATCCCCAACGCCCCTTTTTTAAAAATAGCTAAGTTGTTAAGGGTCTTGCTAAGTTGTTAAGGCTGGCCTCAAACCTGAGATCCTATTGTCTCAGCCTCCCAGCTACTGGGATTACAGCCTGCACCACTACGCCATGGTTGTAATGATTGGTGGTGGTGGTGGGGGTTTCAAATCGGTTACCTGACTTTTATATCATTTCTCTCTGGAGCCACTAGCCTCCTCATACCTCATTATCTTGCCTGCATAACTCCTCAGAAAAGACATTGTTCTGTTATTATCCAGGTAGAAATGTTTGAATTTAAGTGTCTGAACTTGCAGAGTTAAGTTTTAGTAGGCAAGAAGCATCATTAAACAGTAGATCAAAGTTGAAAATTAATTCTATAATGGATAATGGCTGGATACTGGATCCTTAGAAAACTCGGTGCTCATCAGGCATGGAGGCTCACACTTGTAATCCCAGTACTTGGGAAGCTGGGACAGAGGAATGCAGGTTAAAGGCAAGCCTGAGCAATTTAGTGATACCCTGTTTCCAAATAAATAACAAGGGCTGGGGGTATAGCTCAGAGGAAGAATGCCCCTTAGTTCAAACCCCAATACAAAAAAATAAGAAAAACAACAATCAAAAAGTCTGGGGGAAACGGGTGTAGTGGCACACGCTTGTAATCCTAGCATTTGGGAGGTTGAGACCGGAGGATCCGGGTTAGCGGCCAGCCTCAGCTACGTAGTGAGGCACTCCGCAACTTAGTGAGACCCTGTTTCAAAATAACGAATAAAAAATAGGGCTGGGGGTATAGCTTGGAGGTAGAATGCCCCTGAGTTCAATCCCTAGTACCGCCAAAAAAAAGGTCTGGTGGTGTAGCTCAAAGGTAGTATATCCTTGAGTTCAATTTCCAGTACCAAGAAAAAAGAAAAATTCCTGCTGCTTATATGGGTGGAGTAACTAGGGCTAACATCATAAAGTGATTTGCAGAATATAGATATTCTCTAGTTAAAAAAAAAAATTTTTTTTTTTGCGGTACTGGGAATTGAACTCAGGGGCATTCTACCTCTGAGCTATACCCCCAGCCCTATTTTTTATTCTTTATTTTGAAACCAAGTTTCACTAATTTGCGGAGTGCCTCACTAGGTAGCTGAGGCTGGCCGCAAATCCGGATCCTCCGGTCTCAGCCTCCCGAATGCTGGGATTACAAGCGTGCGCCACCACGCCTGGCTAAAAAAAAAATTTTTTTTTTTTTTTTTGCGGTACTGGGCATTGAACTCAGGGGCATTCTACCTCTGAGCTCTACCCCCAGCCCTATTTTTTTTTATTCTTTATTTTGAAACAGGGTCTCACTAAGTTGCAGAGTGCCTCACTAGATAGCTGAGGCTTGCTGAAAACCCAGATCCTCCGGTCTCAGCCTCCCAAATGCTGGGATTACAAGCGTGTGCCACCACGCCCGGCTAAAAAAAAATTTTATTAAGAAAAAAAGAAAAGCAGAGTGTAATCAAGTTATAAATATTTTGAGTGTTTTATTGTTTTGTTTTTGTGGTACTGGGGATTGAACCCAGGTACCTTCTGTCTCCGAGCTATACCCTATCCCTATTTTATTTTTATTTTGAAATAGGGTCTTGTTAGGTTGATGAGATTCTCACTACTTTCTGAGACTGACATCAAACCTTCGATCCTCCTGTCTCAGCTTCCCATGTACTGGGATTATAGAGGTGTGCCACCACTCCTGGGTTTCTTTGTTTTTAATTATAAAATTCATTATAAAATTATATAATCAATTTGTGCTTCATAACTTTTTTTTAAGCAGCATTATATCTTAATTCTTTTGTTCTTCCAAAACAGTCTCATGTCCTGGGGCTTTTAAATTACTCTTTGTGGCCAGAGGTGATGGCACACACCTGTAATTCCTGTATTTGGGAAACCAAGACAGAAGGATTACAGGTTCAGCGTCAGCCTCTGCAAGTAATGAGCCTCTTACCAACCTAGCAAGACCCTGTTTCCAAATAAGAAATACAAATTAGACTGGGTGTGTAGCTTGAAGATAAAGTGCCTCTGGGTTCAATCCCCAGTACCACAAAAAAAATTATTCTTTGCTACATTTCATTCCTTCTGAATTTTCTCTGCATTTTATACAACTTTTAGGGGACAATCTCATCTCTCCAACTCACCATACTCTCATTGAACCATATAGCTTAGTAAGCCTGTGATGCTTTACTTTCCTAGCATTTTCCATTTTTTTTGCTCAAATCTTGGCCATTTTCCAAGGCTGGAAGAGGTGGATGTGAAGCTGGCATTCAGGTGATTTTTTTTGTTGTTGTTTCAGCATTGGGGATTATTTGAAACGGAGTCTCACTAAGTTGCAAGAGGGCCTCACCAAATACCTGAGGCTTGTCACAAACATGTGATCCTCCTGTCTCAGCCTCCCAAGTACTGGGATTATAAGCGTGCCGCCATCATGCCCTGCTCAGTTGATTTTTTTTTTTTTTTTTTTGTAGTACTGGTAATTGAACCCAAGGGTATTCTACCTCTGAGCTACACCCCCAGCCCTATTTTTTATTCTTTATTTTGAAATAGGGTCTCAATAAGTTGCAGAGGGCCTCACTAAGTAGCTGAGGCTGGCCGAGAACCTGCGATCCTCCTGTCTCAGCCTCCCAAGTACTGGGATTATGAGTGTGCACCACCACACCCGGCTTCAGTTGAATATTTTTAAGGATAGATATTACATGTGCAGTCAGATGTTACATTATTAGTATTGTAGAAGGTGAGTCATGAGAAGGTATTGTACTATTGCTGGAGGTAGGGTGATGACAGATTTCCAAGAACAAGAATTGAAGCCAGATATCTGAATGAAACTGAAGAAATTAGATGAACCTTTAGTGGTTTTGGATCTAGCTT
This sequence comes from Graphiurus murinus, assembly GCA_004027655.1. NCBI lineage: Eukaryota > Metazoa > Chordata > Mammalia > Rodentia > Gliridae > Graphiurus > Graphiurus murinus. Next base: position 6,398 of record PVLC010020316.1, on the reverse strand, counting down.
ACTTAAAAACTCATGTTAATTTGTATTACCTTTCTCTGTGGAATTACATTTTCTCATCTAAAATGTGACTTGTCAGCCACATGTGGAGACACATGCTTGTAATTCCAGTACTCGGGAGGCTGAGCCAGGATGATCGCAGATTTAAGACCAGCCTCAGCAATGTAGCAAGATTCTGATCAACTTAGTGAGACCCTGCTTCAAAACAAAAAAGAAAATGGACAGTGGTGTAGCTCAGAGGTAGACTGCCCCTGTTTCAGTCCCTGTTAACACAAAGAAGAAAAGAAGAGACATGTCCTGTTTGTGGATTTTTTGGGTTGGGTTTGGTTTGGTTTTTATGGTACTCAGAATTGAACCCAGGGACATTCTATCTCTAAGATACTTCCCTTTTCTTTCTTTCTTTCTTTCTTTTTTTTTTTTTAGGTTATCAATCTGTTCATTTTCATATTTTTGGAGTACTGGGAATTGAACTCAGTGGCATTTCTACTCTGAGCTACACCCGTAACCCTTTTTTTTATTCTTTATTTTGAAACGGTCTCATTAAGTTGCAGAGGGCCTCACTAAGTAGCTGAGGCTGGCCACAAACCTGCAATCCTACTGTCTCACCCTCCCAAATACTGGGATTACAAGTGCATGCCACCACGCCCAGCAATTAATTAATTAATTCATTCATTCATTTTAGTACTGGGGATTGAGACCAGGGGCCTTTCTATCTTCAAGCTCCACCTCCAGTCCTATTGTATTTTTATTTTTAAACAAGATCTCTAGGTTGATGAAAGTCTCAGTAGTTGCTGAAGCTGGCTTGAACCTGCAATCTTCCTGTCTCAACCTCCCAGCTACTAGGATTACATTCCTGTGCCACCAGACCTGGCTTCATTGTAGATTTTTTTTTTTTTCATTGTAGATTTTTTTTTGTTTTGTTTTGTTTTTGGCGGTACTGGGGATTGAACTCAGGGGCATTCTACCTCCAAGCTATACCCCCAGCCCTATTTTTTATTCTTTATTTTGAAACCGAGTCTCACTAAGTTGCGGAGTGCCTCACTAGGTAGCTGAGGCTGGCTGCGAACCTGGATCCTCCAGTCTCAGCCTCCCGAATGCTGGGATTACAAGCGTGCGCCACCATGCCCGGCTTCATTGTAGATTTTTAAAGGAGTGCTCTATGTATTTCAGATGTATATCCTTTGTCAGATATATGTACTGTAAATATTTTCTCACAGCATCTTTTTGGTGACAAGTAATCAATTGTAAACAGGTTTTCTGAATAATGTAGATGCTATTTTCATTACATTAACAAGTAAAATTTGGAGGGAGGTACTGGAGGTTGAACCCTGAGGCATTCTAACTCTCATCTATACCCCCAACCCTATTTTTTTTTTTTTTTTTTTTTGGCGGTACTGGGGATTGAACTCAGGGGCATTCTACCTCCGAGCTACATCCCCCAGCCCTATTTTTTTATTCTTATTTTGAAACCGAGTCTCACTAAGTTGCGGAGTGCCTCACTAGGTAGCTGAGGCTGGCTGAAAACCCAGATCCTCCGGTCTCAGCCTTCCGAATGCTGGGATTACAAGCGTGCGCCACCACGCCCGGCTCCCCCAACCATATTTTATTTTTTTAATTTAAAATAGGATCTTGGTAAGTTAAGTTGCTGAGGGTCTTACTGAGTTGCTGAGACTGGCCTGGAAACTGTGATCCTCCTGTCTTAGACTCCAAAGTACTGTGTTACAGGCATGTGCCATCACACCCAGCTTGTTTTTCCTTAAATTATGCAGTGGACAGTATAAACTATTTTGTAGATTTGTCCAGGAGCCTTTCTTTCCATTTACTTGAATAAATTTGATATTTCAGTTTTCATTTCATTTGCCTTGCTCAGACTTTGATTTATACTGAATATGAGGAAGATTTATTAAGATTTATTACTTGTGTGGATGTGGTGGCACATGCTTTTAATCCCAGTACTTGAGAGGCTGATACAGGAAGCTCACAGGTTGGAGGCCATCCTCAGCAATGTAGTGAGACTCTCAGCAATCTAGTTCGACCTTCTTTTCAAACAAATATTAAAAAACCGGCATGGGCGTGTAGCTTGGAGGTAGAATGGTTATAACCCCAGTAGCACCCCAAAAGTAATCTCCATCTTTAGGTTGAGACTGGAGCATCACAGCTTTGAGGTCAGCCTGTGCAACTTTGAGTTCCTCTGCAACTTCATAAGACCCTGTTTCTGCCGGGCGTGGTGGCGCACGCTTGTAATCCCAGCATTCGGGAGGCTGAGACCAGAGGATCCGGGTTCGCGGCTAGCCTCAGCTACCTAGTGAGGCACTCTGCAACTTAGTGAGACACGGTTTCAAAATAAAGAATAAAAAATAGGGCTGGGGGTGTAGCTCGGAGGTAGAATGCCCCTGAGTTCAATCCCCAGTATTGCAAAAAAAAAAAAAAATAATAAGACCCTGTTTCAAAATAAAAAAATAAGCCTGGCATGGTGGCTCAGGCTTCTAATCTTAGTCCTTGGGAGGCTGAGACAGGAAGATCACAGGTTCAAGGACAGCCTCGACAAGTACTGAGACTCTTATCAACCTTGCAAAACCCTGTTTACAATTAAGAAATAAAAAATCAGACTGAGGGTATAGCTTAAAGGTAGAAAGTCTCTGGGTTCAATCCCCAGTACCACACACAAAAAAAAATAAAATTAAGAAAAAGGTCTGTGTTCAGATATAGAATGCCCCTGGGTTCAATTCCCAGCACCCCCCCCCCCAAAAAAAAATTTACTATGTTTGAATGAGTATTCAGAAATTTGCAGATGCAGTTCATCTTATTTTGTTCTCAAACTTTGGAAACATTACAGAAAGGAAGGTATCTATTATATTGTTATTATAGCCACTAATTTTTTTTGTGTGTGTGTGGAACTCAGGTGCAATCTACCTCCGAGCTATACTGCCAGCCCTATTTTATTCTTTATTTTGAAACAGGGTCTCACCAAGTTGCAGACAGCCTCACAAATTGCTGAGACTGGCCATGAACCTGCAATCCTCCTGTCTCAGCCTCCCGCCTACTGGTGCTACAAGCATGTACCACCCCGCCCGGCAATTTTGTTTTACAGTTATGATGAAAAATACTGTTCTTGTAGAAGATATTTTCTTCAAATGGAACTAATATAAGCATTAATAGCGGTGAATAAAATATGTAGGCTTTTGGTTTTGTGTTTTAAAGTTATGCTAGATTAGTTGGGCTTGGTGGTACACACCTATAATCTCAGTACCTGGGAGAGGCTGAGACAGGAGGATTACAGGTTCAAGGACAACCTTAGCAAATAGGGCTGGAGCTTTAGCTTGGAGGTAGAATGCCCCCATATTTAATTCCCAGTACCATCACCAAAATAAAAAAAAAAGTTACATTAGACTATCCTGCAGCCACTTATGTTAGAATGATACTCCATGTTGCAGAGTTGTTTAATATTCACAGTTTATGAGGTAAATAAGTCTATTGAATCTAGTGAATATAAATATTAGGAAAGTCATGTATCTTTGGGTTCATACCTCTTCTTTCCTCCTTTGGTCATAACATTATTCTGTATCTGTTTTAATCTGTTGGTAAGCTTTCTGTGCCTTTCCCCATGAAGTTTCTGTTCAACCTTTTACTGTTATAATGTCTGTGTTGCCAAAAACAGCAGGAGCCAGGATTCTTTTTTTTTTTTCTGAATTGCTACAAGTCTCACTAAATTGCTCAGGCTGGCCTAGAACTTGGGATCCTCATATCTCAGCCTCCAAGTAGTAGGTTTACAGCCATGCATATGACAGTAGACAATTTAGAGTTGTACATTTAAGATAAAGGGTTTAAACCAGGCTATGGCAGTAGACAATTGAGAGTTGTACATTGAAGATAAAGGGTTTAAGCTGGGCATGGTGTAGCAGGCTTGTAATCCCAGCATTTGGGAGGCTGAGACTGGAGGATCTGGGTTCACAGCCAGCCTTAGCTGCTGAGTGAGTCCCTCTGCAACTTAGTGAGACCCTGTTTCAAAAAAAAAAATTAAAGAATAAAAAAAAAGAGGGCTGAAGCCAGGCTTGGTGGCGCACGCTTGTAATCTCAGCATTTGGGAGGCTGAGACTGGAGGATCTGGGTTCGCGGCCAGCCTCAGCTACCTAGTGAGGCACCCGCAACTTAGGGAGACTCAGTTTCAAAATGAAGAATAAAAAATAGGGCTGGGGGTATAGCTCAGAGGTAGAATGTCTCTGAGTTCAATCGCCAGTACTGCAACGAAAAGAAAAGAGGGCTGGGGCTGTACCTCGGAGGTAGAATGCTCCTGGGTTCAATTCCCAGTACCACACACAAAAAAAAAAAAAGATAAAGGGTTTATTTTCTTTTCCTTGATAAATCATATATATATATATATATATATTTTTTTTTTTTTTTTTTTACTTTTTTATAGTGCTTTGAAGCTGGTCATTTGGAGAATGACATTTCTAATTCATGTGGTGCATCTCATTTGAAAGAGTATGGTAGAGGTGAGTATTTTTCAGATTTCAAGAATGTAATAAAGAAATAAGTTCAAAGAACTTTGGTGATTAAAAAATTATTATATATCAGCAAGATCTATAAAGTTGGAAGTTTTAGGAAGCAAAATATGCTTCCTGAAATTACGTGTCAAAGTAGAAAATTCTGTATTTATTTGTAGCTTTTAACTGTTCCTGGCTAAATGAAGTTATATTTGAATAAGGAACTATTGAGAATAATGGAAACATATTAGCTCCTCAATTATCTCACTTGTCTATCTCTTCAGATTGTCTGGACTTTGATTCCATTTTTATTTCTATAAGATAGAAAATGTATAATATAAATTGAGAGGAAAATCATAAATCTTCTGAGCAATTCTTTCACCAAGTGTTACTTTCAATTTTTTTTTTTTTTAGTAAATGGTTTACTATATGATTTTATTTCATATTACACAGACAGTAACAGATGCAGGTATTCTCTAAAGTGATGACATGCAGTTTTTCAGTGTGCTGTTTTCTTTTGTTACATCTAAGCTCTTTGTTCAGTTAGCATGTGCTTGCAAATGAGACCATACAGTTGAGCTGATTTCATTGTGGTTGTCCTTTAAAGTATTGGGAAATTTCCATATGAAATTAGAAGCTATCTCCTGGGACCTGTACTTGGTAGTCTTGGTTTTGTCCCCAGGAAGGATGGATAGCTCTTCATTCAATAACAGATAGAAGAGCCAGGGGTGGTGGCCCATGGGATAGAAGAGCTGGGCGTGGTGGCGCATGCTTGTAATCCAGCCTGTGGGAGGCTGAAACTGTAGTATCCAGGTTCGTGGCCATCCTCAGCTACCTAGTGAGGCACTCCACAACTTAGTGAGACCTTGTTTCAAAATAAAGAATAAAAAATAGGGCTGGGGGTATAGCTCGGAGGTAGAATGCCCCTGAGTTCAATCCCTAGTACTGCAAAAAAAAAAAAAAAAAAAACCCAGATAGAATATTCTTATATTCCGCATCTACAAAGCCAGCATCTGTGGTAGTGGTCTTTTTTTTTTTTTTTTTTTGGTGGGGGGAGTACTGGGGGTTGAACTCAGTGGCCTTCTACCTCCAAGCTATACCCCCAGCCCTAGTTTTTTTATTCTTTATTTTGAAACAGGGTCTTACTAAGTTGCGGAGTGCCTCACTAGGTAGCTGAGGCTTGCCAGAAACCCAGATCCTCTGGTCTCAGCCTCCCCAATGCTGGGATTACAAGCATGGGCCACCACGCCTGGCTTGTGGTAGTGCTCTTAACTGTAATACACATAAAGTATTAAAAGAGCTAGGGCATTATCTATATTATCCCTGTCTTCGAGAATAAACATGAAGATGAATGAGGCATCAGGGTCAGTTAATCAAAATCAGACCCATTTTTTTGCCAAAGTACTGTCTTGTTATGGACCGCAGATTTTCAGTTTTTACTATTTTGATCATTTGTACACCATTGCCTTTTTTTTTTTTTTTTGCGTTACTCAGGATTGAACACGGGCATTCTACCTCCGAGCTACACCCCCAGTCCTATTTTTTTTATTCTTTATTTTGAAACCGGGTCTCACTAAGTTGCAGAGTGCCTCACTAGGTAGCTGAGGCTGGCCTCGAACCCGGATCCTCCGGTCTCAGCCTCCCGCATGCTGGGATTACAAGCGGTGCGCCACCACGCCCGGCTACCATTGCCATTTATGATTAATGTTATTCTTGAAGTATTATCTTTCATTTGAACATACTGCACCAGATGAGATCCTCCCGCAGAGTACCATGTGAATATTGTTTTATGTGCTCTTAGATGCACATTTCTTTTAATTTGACCCATGACTATTAAATTTTCTAAAACAATCTATTAATATGTTAGTTTTCATCATATGGATAATTATAATCCCATAAGGTGGTCAATTTGCTTTT
>PVLC010020315.1:0-29423 GCA_004027655.1 Graphiurus murinus | reverse complement strand
TTTTTTTTTTTTGCAGTACTGGGGATTGAACTCAGGGGCACTTTACCTCCGAGCTACACCCCCAGCCCTATTTTTTATTGTTTATTTTGAAACCAGGTCTCACTAAGTTGTGGAGTGCCTCACTACATAGCTGAGGCTGGCCACGAACCCGGATCCTCTGGTCTCAGCCTCCCGAATGCTGGGATTACAAGCGTGCGCCACCACACCCGGCTGAGACTCTGTTTCAAAATAAAGAATAAAAAATAGCAATGGGGCCAGGCATGGTGGCTCACGCTTGTAATCCCAGTACTTGGGAGGCTGAGACAGGAAGATCCGGGTTCGCAGTCAGCCTCAGCTACTTAGTTAGGCTCTCTACAACTCAGTAAGACCCTGGTTCAAAATAAGGAATAAAAAAATAGGGATGGGAGTGCAGCTCAGAGGTAGAATGTCCCTGGGTTTAATCCCCAGCACCACACACACACACACACAAATAGCAGTAGGGGTGTAGCTTGGAGGTAGAATGCCTCTGGGTTCAGTCCCCAGTACCACAAAAAAAAAAAAAAAAAAAAAAAATTTAAAAATAAGCTGGGACGCCGAGCATGTTGGCGCACACTTGTAATCTCAGTATTTGGGAGGCTGAGACCGGAGGATCCAGGTTCATGGCCAGCCTCAGCTACCTAGTAAGGCACTCCACAACTTAGTGAGACGCGGTTTCAAAATAAAGAATAAAAAATAGGGCTGGGGGTGTAGCTCAGAGGTAGAATGTCTCTGAGTTCAATCCCCAGTACCGCAAAAAATAAGTAAGTAAGTAAGTAAATAAATAAATAAATAAATAAATAATAAGCAGGGCTTCGTGGCTCAGGCTTGTAATCCCAGTACTTGGGAAGCTGAGACCCGGTTCGTGACCAGCCTCAGCTACTTAGTGAGGCTCTCCTCAACTTAGTGAGATCCTGTTTCAAAATAAAAGAATTAAGCCGGGCGTGGTGGCGCACGCTTGCAATCCCAGCATTCGGGAGGTTGAGACCGGAGGATCCGGGTTCGCGGCCAGCCTCAGCTACCTAGTGAGGCACTCCGCAACTTAGTGAGACCCTGTTTCAAAATAAAGAATAAAAAATAGGGCTAGGGGTATAGCTTGGGGGTAGAATGCCCCTGAGCTCAATCCCCAGTACCGCAAAAAATAAAAAAAATAAAAAAATAGTACTAGGAGTGTAGCTTGCAGGTAGAATGCCCCTGGGCTTAATCCCCAGTACACACAAAAAATAAAAAATAAAAGGGAAGGAGGTATAGTTCAGTGCTAGAACATCCCTGGATTGAATCCCCAATACCAGAAAAAAAGTAAAATAAAACAAGTGACTTTTATGGTACATTAGTTATATCTCAATAAAGCTATTATAAATATAAAATATTCAACAACATAAGTATCTTAATTTTTTTCTCTGTATGTACTGAGCAAATCAAGTTATATATTTTCATCAATGATAATATGATTAAATAAATGCATAAAAGATGATCTATTATGTTTATTTCTATTTTTACCCAGTCTGTCATCATTCTTCTGAAGTTTTCAGACTTTTGTGATCATTTTGTTTGAAGAGTTTCCTTTAGCCATTCTTTAAGGACAGCAACAAATTTTCTTACATTTCATTAGAGAATGTCCTTATTTTCCTTTCATTCCAGAAAGATCGCTCCCCTCTGGTGAATGGACATGACACTGTTACTTTGCCAGCTCCCTCTGCCTGGCATATCCATTCTCCCTGGTTATATTTGGCACTTCCAATACCTTCCATACCTCTACATTCTCACAGAGCACAGAACAAAGCACAAAGGTAACTCTACAACTTTATTTGGTTATGTGAAGGGGTCTAGGTGTTTGGTCCAGCTGGATAGTCAATCCCTGAAGATAAGTAGGAGGCCCAAGAGAATGCCCCAAGAAGAACCTTGACTGGAAGGCCCTGCGCCCAAAACATTGGCCCTCTCTAAGATGTTAAGGACCTCATTCACTCGGATGCTCCCAATGTGCTGAAAATTTTTAAAAAGCTTCTGCCGTTCACGAGCACAGCCCATGAGGAGAAAGGTGGTATTGAGAGACCCTACAAGGAAGAAAGGAAAGAATCAGGGACATTTTCAAAACTCAGAGTCTTTCCCTCTTCCCAGAGGCCCCTTATCAACCAGGATACCTGGTCTTCCAACAGAGACTTAGGCACCAGGTACCTTACCTCTTCCTCCTTGGAATTCTTGTGCCTAGTCCCCTACACCCACAATCCCATCTCCAGATCCCACCAGCCTCTCTCAGAGGTATGAAGTCATCAAACAGCACCTGGCACACAGTAGGCATTTGACAAACTTCTTCTCCTCTCACCTGCCTGGAATTGTAAGGTGGAACTGTAACAGTTAGAGGCCGAATAGGGGCAAGCCTCAGTGGCAACAAAATTTGGAAGACATTCCTTAGTGTGCCCGCCCACACAAGTTGCACAACTATAGGAAGAAGATGCTACAGAAGTAGGAGTGCTAGCCTTGAGTCTCACAAAAGGCTCCAGGTTGGTGAGGTTATTGCAGAGGAATGTCCGGCAAACACGGCTGTATGAGGCAACAGACACTCCAGGTGGTGAAACGAGGTAGGAGACTTGTGGAGCATAAGATAAGGTTGAGGTGCAGCCTTTAAACCCCAAAACTCCCCTTTTGGTTCCTGAAGAGAAGAGCATTAGAGTTCTAATCAGTGTATTTGGCCTCAGAGTCCATTCCCTCCCTCAGCCCTGTGATTCCCCATACCCACTCTCTACCCCATTGCCAGCTTTGCCTCTCTGCTGTGTCTACTCACTGCAGCTACACGGGATTCAGATACTGGGCTCTTCATCTATGTATCCTCATCCTTCTCTCTGCAGGAGCCCCTCTGTGCCTCCTCCCTGTGTCTCATCTTTTCCTCTCCCCCTCCTCCAGGGATCTGTCTGCTTCCATTATGCCCTTTCATCTAGCCCACACTACAAAGAGCTGAGACCTGCCCATGCTCTTGCTGAGAGTGAAGCTGGGGGTAGAAGAGTGAGCAAAAGGAGATGTATCAAACCCACCCTGCTTCACCTGTCTCAATGAACACTAGTGTCTCCTCACAGCCCTGTCTCAGGTTACACACCATGCTCCTCAAGAGACGCCAGTTCCAGTTGTGGAATGTAACAGCTCTGAAGGCCGAGGCTCTTGCTTCATAGCACAAAAGAGCTCCAGCCCCTATAAAAGAGAATGCTCTTCCAATCGTCTGCCTCCCACAATACCTTCTCAGCCCCTGAACTGCAGAGAGCTCAACATCCACAGACCCTGTCCCCTGAGGGACCTAGCTACCCAGCCCTCCTTCCCCCAGTGATGTGGATCCAGCCTCCCGCCTTTTGGGTCTCATAGTATCTGGCCCCATAGGACATACGAGGCAGAGAGGAGATGGCCCCTAGGAGGCACAGCATCTGCACAGGTCTCAAATGCTGAGGTACCATTTTCCTGTGTCAGGGTCCTAGATGCTAGAGATCAGTCTAGAATCAATTTTGGTCTGGGTCTCAGATTCAGTTCTCGTCCACCCACCTCTGGGTCACTGTTTCTGGAAACGAAAGTTGACTGCATCAGTTGTGTGTGTAGGCTTCCTATTTCCCTGATCTCCCCTCCAGTCTAACCCACACACAGCATATTAGCTTCTCAAAGCATGGCTCTCACTCTCCCACCTAGGTCCTCTCATTAGCCATCGTGCTGATCTGAAGGACCACTATTACACAGGCTGTTCTTCAGCCAGACACAATTAAGATCAGAAAAGCAAATGGAAGCCAGGCGTGGTGGCTCACACTTGTAATCCCAGCATTTGGGAGACTGAGACTAGAGGATCCGGGTTCACGGCCAGCCTCAGCTACCTAGTGAGGCACTCAGCAACTTAGTGAGACCCTGTTTCAAAATAAAGAATAAAAAATAGGGTTGGGGTGTAGTTTGGAGGTAGAATGTCCCTGAGTTCAATCCTCAGTACTGCCAAAAAAAAAAAACGAAAGAAAGAAAAGCAAATGGACACTTAAAATTCCTGTGAGTAAGAGACAATCCATATATTATGAAATATTCCTTGGTTAAATAGGAAAATTAAAAAGTATTCATAGCCAGGCATGGTGGTGCACACTTGTAATCCCAGTACTTGGGAGACTGAGAAAGGAGGATCAAAAGTTCAAGGACAGCCTCAGCAAGTAGTGAGACTCTCATCAACCTAGCAAGATCTGGTTTCCAAATAAATAAAATCGGGCTGGAGGTGTAGCTTGAAGGTAGAATGCCTCTGGGTTCAATTCTTAGTACCACATACACTCACACACCAAAAAAAAAAAAATTATAACTGAATAATAAATGTAATGCATATCACACCCAAACGTGTACATGAAAAATTTGTTAAAAACTAAATACAAAGCTGGGCATGGTGGCGCACACTTGTAATCTTTGTACTTGGGAGGCTGAGACAGGAGGATCGCAGGTTCGAGGACAACCTCAGCAATTTAGTGAGGCTCTCAGCAACCTAATGAGACCCTGTTTCCAAATAAGTAGTAAAATCGGTCTGGGGGTGTAATTTGGAGGTAGAATGCCTCTTGGTTCAATCCCCAGTACCACAAAAAAAAAAAAAAAAGAAAAAGAAAAAACTAAATATGATCTATAGTCTAGTTAATTGTACCAGTGCTCACTTTAGCAGGCAGCACATATACTAAAATTGGAACAATACAGAGAAAATTAGCATGGCTCCTGTGCAATGATGACATATAATAACTTGTGAAGAGTTCCATTTTTTTTTTTTTTTTTTTTTTTTTGGCGGTACTGGGGATTGAACTCAGGGGCATTCTACCTCCGAGCTACACCCCCAGCCCTATTTTTTATTCTTTTTTTGAAACCGGGTCTCACTAAGTTGCGGAGTGCCTCACTAGGTAGCTGAGGCTGGCCGCAAACCCGGATCCTCCGGTCTCAGCCTCCCGAATGCTGGGATTACAAGCGTGCGCCACCACGCCCAGCCCATATTTTTTAATAAAAGAAAATGAATAAAAATAAAATAAAGCCAAGCGTGATGTTACATGCCTATAATCCCTGCACTTGGAAGGCTGAGACAGGAGGATCACAGTTCTAGAACAGCCTCAGCAAATAGTGAGACTCATCAACCTAGTGAGACCCTCTTTCCAAGTAAGAAAAAAAAAAAATTGGGCTAGAAGTGTAGCTCAAAGGTAGAATACCCCTGGGTTCCATCCCCAGTCTCCCTCCCTCCCTCCCTCTCCCTTCCCCCCTCCTCTCTCTCTCTCTCTCTCTCTCTCTCTCTCTCTCACACACACATACACACACACACACACACACACACACACACAAAAGCCCCAGTACCAAAAATTGAGTTTACAGCTGGGCATGGTGGCACACACCTGTAATTCCAATACTTGAGAGGCTGAGACAGGAGGATTGTAGGTTCACAACCAGACTTGCAATTTATCGAGACCCTGTTTCAAAATAAAAAATAAAAAGAGCTAGGGGTATAGCTTGGAAGAATGCCCCTAGTTCAATCCCTATTACAAAACAAAAACAAAAAGCCGGGCGTGGTGGCGCACGCTTGTAATCCCAGCATTCGGGAGGCTGAGACCGGAGGATCCGGGTTCGCGGCCAGCCTCAGATACCTAAGTGAGGCACTCCGCAACTTAGTGAGACCCGGTTTCAAAATAAGGAATAAAAAATAGGGCTGGGGGTATAGCTCGGAGGTAGAATGCCCCAGAGTTCAACCCCCAGTACACAAAAAAAAACAAAAACAAAAACAAAAACAAAAAACCCAAAAGCAAAACACACACAGAACAAACCAAAAAAAATGGGTTTATATATACCCATTTCTGGCATATCTTTAGTACATAAAATAATTTCCACCCTCAGGTATGTGAGCATTCACCCTCAGCATTATTGTGATGGTGAGTTGAGGTAACAGTACCATCCCTCTCTGAGACCTACTGGGTATAAACCATGCAGAAGATTCACATCACGGATGTGTGTGTGTGTGTGTGTGTGTGTGTGTGTGTGTGTGTTTGGCACTGGGGATTGAATCCAGGGGCATTCTACTTCTAAGCTACGCCCCCAGCTGTATTTTTTATTTTTATTTGGAAACAGGGCCTTGCTAGGTTGATGAGAGTCTCACTACTTACTGAGACTGTCCTCAAACCTGCGGTCCTCCTTTCTCAGCCTCTCAAGTACTGGGATTACAGGTGTAGGCCACCATCCCCTGCTACAGTGCAATTATTTTAAATAGTAAATAACAGTATCACTTACATAAATTAAAAACTCATGTACAAGCCAGGCGGGTGTGGTGGCACACATTTGTAATCCTAGTACTTGGGAGGCTGAGACAGGAGGATCACAGATTCAAGGCCAGCCTCAGCTACTTAGTGAGGACCTTTGCAACTTAGTGAGACCCTGTTTCAAAATAAAAATTAAAAAATAGGAATGGGAGTATACCTCAGAGGTAGAATGCTCCTGGGTTCAATCCCCAGTACCAAAACCAAAACAAAACAACAACAAAAAAACCCCAGGTACATAAAATGCTACACATCTTGGAAGAACATACACAACCCAAAAGATACACATTAACCCTGAGAAGATTCAGGAATAAAAATGGAGACTAGGAATTAGAGGAAATAACTAAAACAATGTAGGAGGGGGCACAAAGTTCATAGGCTTTGCACTCAAAGATAAAGCAAGATTGGAATCTCAGCTGGGCATGGTGGCACAAGCTTGTAATCACAGTACTTGGGAGGCTGAGACATGAGGATTGCGGGTTCGAGGACAGCCTCAGCAAATAGCGAGACTCTCATTAACCTAATGAGACCCTCTTTCAAAATAAAGATAAAAGTAGGGCTGGGGGTATAGCTTTGGATGTAGAATGTCCCCGGGGTTCAATCCCCAGTCTCTCTCTCTCTCTCTCTCTCTCTCTCTCTCACACACACACACACTCACACACACACACACACACACACACACACACACACACACACACTTGCCACCTGGGTGATCTTGTGCAATGTGTTTAACTCTGAGCCTGCCTTTCCTGGCCGGGGGTTGTGTGTGTGTGTGTGGGGGGGGGGGTACTGGGGATTGAACCCAGGGCATTCTACCCCTGAGCTAACCATCAGCCCTTTTTATTTTGTTTTGAAACAGGGTCTTGCTAAGTTGCTGATAATCTCACTGAGTTGCTGAGGCTGGCCTCGAACCTGGGATCCCCCTGTCTCAGACTCCCAAATGCTGGGATTATAGGCCTGCCTTCTTATTTACAAAATGGATTAATAATATATCTCATAGGGTCATTGTGAAAATTACTAAGATTATGAATATAAAGTTCCAGGCAAATGCTAAAACTCTCCATAAATGTTGGTTCCTCTCTCCCTCCCTCTTCCCCACGTAAAGGATATCAAATTCAACCTGTTTAACTGACAATCAGGCCTACCCCCACCTCATCCCCCTGCAAGTTGACCCCAAACAACCTTTCCAACTTTAGTATGGCTCGCCTGCACAGCAGCCCAGCTGGAGGTCACTTCTGCCACCCTTTTCAAGCGTGGAATGCCACAGACACACAGGTTGTGCAACCCAGAAATCTGTGGCAAACAAAGGGACACACGAAGGGGAATTGAAAGCTGACAAAGAATTACACAGAAGCGTTGCACCAATCAGAGAAGATGGCGCACACCAGCCTAAGATGCAAAACGATAGGACTGAACAATCTGGCACAAGTTGAGAAATAAAACCAGAAAAGACCTGAAATGAAATTCCGAAGGAACAAAGAATGGAGTGGTCAGAAGAGATGCTGCCTCTACAAAAAAAAAAAAAAAAAAAAAAAAAAAAAAAAAACCTACAACGGAGGGATTGGAACCTTGCAGGGAGAGGACCAGCAGAGAGAGTATAGAAAAGGGGGCAGGAAAAGGAGGCTTGAGGCACTCAAAGGTGAAAGGGAGTAAAGGAGACAGGGTAGGATGCTCAGAGAAAAGGGGACTGCACAGAGCAGATGAGGAGGGGAAAGCGTGAGATGGGAAGGAAACGATCGATTAGAGAGTCGGGAGAAGGAATGAAATCCGTGAATGAGAGGCACACAGAGAGCAGAAAGGGCCCGAAGGACAGAAAAACTATACGGCCTTCTCAGGAAGCAAAGAAAGCAAAGAAGGGGGCCAGACTATCGGGAATGAAGAACGTGGATGCGAAAAGCAGCAAGACAGATAAGCAGAGAAAGAGTTGGACTCAGAAGACAGGAAAAACACAACGGGCACAACCCGAGAAGGTAAGGCCCTGGGGCTGAAAACAGAAAAATCACAGGGTTGGGGAACACATAAGAGAAGGGTAGGTGGGAGGCTGGGACACTGGGGAAGAAGTGCAAGAGAATAAAAGAATCCACACAGCAGCAAGGACAAGCCACTACAACAGCACAGCGCTCAAGCCGCAAGAGCGAGTCTGCATGAGTGCGCGTGCGCAAAGGGGCTGGGTCAACGCCTGGGGGCGAGACAGCGGGCTTGTCGTTCTTGGGGGGCAGGGCCAGCCTCGGTCCCAGAGGTGATACTCGACGCCCCATTGGCCACTTCTCCCAAAAAGGGAGGAACAGCCTGAGAAGGCAAGTCACAGTGGGGAGGGGCAAGGGACACGAGACTCAACTCGACGCACTATTGGCTGGTCTGATAGTCTGGCGCGTGGAAAAGAGGGCAGGAGGGAAGGGGCGGGCTGTCAGTGTGGGACCTCGAACCGTATTGGCCGCCCGCCTCACCAGCGAGAGGTGGTGCTTGAAGTTCATTGGTCCTTGTGGGAAGGGGCGGGAAAAGCGCGAGCACGGCCGTTCCTCTAGCCACTTTGTCACCCTTTCCCTTGGACTCCTCTTGTCTGAATGACTCTGCTCTCGAGGCTGTGGTAACCACGGGCTGGGGCGCAAACATGACCCCTCCCCTCCCTGTCCCTTCTGCTTCCTCTCTCTTACATTGGATCCCCCAACAGGCATCCCCTGGCCTTCCCCCGGCCTTCCCCTCGCGCTCCTCGTGCCCCATTTCTCCCTTCCCCCACCCCGCAGGCCCCTGGGCGTGTTCTCGTGCCCTGCCCCCTCCCTGGGACCCTAGAGTAGGACGGAGCCACAGGCCCAGCATTTGGGGGGGGGGGGGGGAGCTGCCGAAAGGGGTGCACACCAGTAATGGCTGCATGGGGAGGGGGCATGCATGAGATTTATTGTTGGAAGTGGGAAAGGCATTAAGCACTGGGTACGGAGATGCCTGCCTGGTTTTTCGAGAAAACCTGGATGCCTTGTGGGTGCAGTGGAGAAGTTGGCGCTGTCAGCAGAGGGCTTTGGGCCTGGATCAGGGCCTGATACATGGCAGGGACTCAGTAAACATTTGCCCAGTGAATGAAGGAGTGTATTAAGATAACTATTAAAAGTGGGCAGGGAATCCTTGAGAATAATGTAATTACTAGAAGTGCAAGAGCAAAATTAGACTGAAGAAGCATAAGGGGTAGGTTGATTTGCACGCATGCCTAGAACTAATTGAAGGGGGCATAAAAACATTTTTAAGGATTGGATAAATGCAAAAGGATAGGATGACACTTGTTAAAAAGAATGCCAGTAAGCCGAGCGTGGTGGCGCACACTTGTAATCCCAGCATTTGGGAGGCTGAGACAGGAGGATCCGGCTTCGCGGCCAGCCTCGGCTGCTTAATGAGGCCCTCGAAACTTAGCAAGACTCTGTTTCAAAATAAAGAATAAAAAAATAGGGCTGGGGCTGTAGCTCAGAGGTAGAATGCCCCCAGGTTCCATCCCCAGTAGCGCAAAAAAAAAGAATGCCAGTAGTTGGGTGTGCTGGTGTACACCTGTAATCCTAGTACTTGGGAGGCTGAGACAGGAGGATGGATGGTTTGAGAACAGCCTCAGCAAGTAGTGAGACTCTCATTAATCTAGCAATACACTCTTTCAAAAGAAAAATTGGGCTGGGAGCCAGGAATGGTGGCGCATGCTTGTAATCCCAGTACTTGGGAGGCTGAGATTGGAGGATCCGGGTTCAGAGCCAGCCTCAGCTACTTAGTGAGGCTCTCCGAGCCTTAGTGAGACCCTGTTTCAAAATAAAGAACAACAAATAGGACTGGGGATGCATCAGAGGTAAAATGCCCCTGGGTTCAATCCCCAACCCCGGAAAAAAAAAAAAAAAAAAAAGGGCTGGGGGATGTAGCTCCAAGGTAGAATACCCTTGGGTTCAATCCCCAGTACCACACACACAAAAAAAAGGGAAAAAAAGAATGCTAGGAAAAAACTGTTAGAAGGGAGGTGAAAAGGAATGCCAGGAAAAACTGTTAGAAGGGAGGTGAAAAGGAATGCCAGGAAAAACTGTTAGAAGGGAGGTGAAAAGGAATGCCAGGAAAAACTGTTAGAAGGGAGGTGAAAAGGGGGTATAGGCATCATCAAGGGGGCCTGAGAGGGCAAGTGTATGCTCGAAACTAGGACTTGTCATGGGAAAGTGCAGGTGAGCAAGAGAATGATGTTTGATTGAAAGAATACGGGAGAATGTGATGGCATATGATTATAATCCTAGTACTTGCAAGGCTGAGGATTGCAGGTTTGAAACCAGCCTCAGCAATTTAGTGAGACTCTGTTTCAAAAAAAAACAAAAAGGGCTGGGGGTATAGCTCAGAGATAGAATATCCCTGGGTTCGATCCCCAGTACCAAAAAAATAAATAAGAATATCAAAGAAAGGAAAGAGAAGAGGGGTTTCTTAGAAGAGAGGAACCATGAGAGAGATTGTACCGTGAAAGCTGGTTCAGAGAGAGGCAGGATGGAGAACCACAGATGTGGCCTCTCCAAGGCAGGAGGGCTTCTTACAGGAGGCCCCACTTGGTCATCCTGACCCACTACTCCTGCCCCTAGATCCATGGAATCCAATGAAACTCCTGCTGCCCACCACTGCCCTGCTGATGCTGCCTTGGGGGGTGAGACCAGTGCCCCCCAGAGCACAGAGCTTATCCCAAGAAGAGCTGTCAGTCGCTCTCCAACCTGTGCCCGCTGCCGCAACCATGGTGTTACCGCCCATCTCAAAGGCCACAAGCGCCTCTGTCTCTTTCAGGCTTGCGAGTGTCACAAATGTGTCCTCATCCTGTGAGTATGAGGTCCAGGAGGGAAGGAGGAGGGGGCCTCTTCGTAAGGGCGGCTTTTGACTTTCAATCCCTCTTTTAGGGAGCGCCGAAGGGTCATGGCTGCCCAGGTGGCCTTGCGCAGGCAGCAGGAGGCACAGCTAAAGAGACACTTGGCTCAGGGACTGATGAGGAGAGGGGCAGCCCCTCACAGTGCTCCCAGCCATGTCAAGAAGGGAGCCATTCGACCAGGGGTCCCCTGTGAGTGTCTCCAGATTGGAATGGGGCAGGGATTTGGGTGAAGAAAGCAAGCCAGGTGTGGTGGTCCATGTTTGTAATCCCAATATTTGGGAGGGTAAGACTGGAGGATCATAGGTTTGAGAACAGCCTCAGCAAGTAGTAAGACTTTCATCAACCTAGTGAGACCCTGTTTCAAAAACAAAAATACAGTAAGGCTGGGGGTGTAGGTTGGAGGTAGAATGCCCTTGGGCTCAATCCCCAGTACCACAGGGGAAAAAAAAAAAAAAAAAAAACATAAGTAGGGAAAAGAATTCCAGTTCTACCACAGAATTGGTATGTGACCCTGGGCAAATTATTTCTACTTTCTGGGCCTCACCCTCCTCAACTATAAAATATGATTACAAGCCAGACATGGTGGCATACACCTGTAATCCCAGCACTTGGGAGGCTGAGACAGGAGGATTACAGGCTTGCAGCTGGCCTCAACAACTTAGTGAGATCCTCTGCAATTTAGTGAGACCCTGTTTCAAAAATGAAATAGAAGAGCTAGGCATGGTGGCACATGCCTGCTATCCCGGTGACTTGGGAGGCTGAGACAAGTGGATTGCAGGTTCGAGGACAGCCTTAGCAAGTAGACTGTCATCAACCTACAAAGAGCCCATTTTCAAATAAGAAATAAAATAAGGAGCCGGGCGTGGTGGCGCACGCTTGTAATCCCAGCATTCGGGAGGCTGAGACCGGAGGATCCGGGTTCGCGGCCAGCCTCAGCTACCTAGTGAGGCACTCCACAACTTAGTGAGACCCGGTTTCAAAATAAAGAATAAAAAATAGGGCTGGGGGTATAGCTCGGAGGTAGAATGCCCCTGAGTTCAATCCCTAGTACCACAAAAAAAAATAATAATAATAAAATAAAATAGGGCTGGGTATAGCTCAGAGGTAGAATATCCCCGGGTTCAAACCCCAGTACCACAAAAAATAAATATAAGTAGCCGGGCGTGGTGGTGCACACTTGTAATCCCAGTACTTGGGAGGCTGAGACTGGAGGATCACAGGTTCAAGGCCAGCCTCAGCTACTTAGTGAGGCCCTCCGCAACTTAGTGAGACCCTGTTTCAAAATAAAGAATAGAAAATAGGACTGGGGGTATAACTCGGAAGTAGAATGCCCCGGGTTCAATCCCCAGTACTGCAATAAATAAATAAATAGGTCTGGGGGTGTAGCCCAGAGGTAGAATTCTCCTGGGTTCCATCCTCAATACCACAATCATTCAATCAATCAATAAGGATGGGGCATGGCTCAGAGGTAGAATGCTCCTGGGTTCAATCCCCAGTACAAATAATAATAATAATAATAATAATAATAATAATAATAATAATAATAATAAACAAAATATGATCAGGTGTTGGGAGGGTGCAATGAGATCTTCAGGTAGAAAATGATGTCAGGGGGAGATAATGAACTGAGATGGGGCTAGGGTAAGATAGATGCCAGGAGAAAGGACTCACTAGAGCTCTCCCTGGTCCCTCACAGCTGGAAAGGAGAACATAGCACCCCAGCCTCAGAGTCCCCATGGGGCAGTCCCGCTGGCACTGACACCCCCTGGGAAGGTAAGGAGAGCCCAGGTCCTGAGTGAGTGGCTCCTACCCTACCTCCTGCTCAAACCTCTTCCTCTGTGCCCTCAACATCTGGCTCTAGCCTCCCACCCTGACTTGCTATGTAATCTTGAGAAAGTCACTTTTCTGTGGGTAAAACAGTTTTGGGGTCCAACCACCATCCCAGAACATGCCCACTCCTTCTCTAACCTTATACCTAGCTCTAACCTGTGCCCTCTGCCCTTACAGGAGAATTCCTGTGGGCCTCTGCTGCTCAGCCGTCCCCCAGAAACCCTGCCTTTGCCCTGGACTCCAGTGCCTCCCTGCCCTTGGGGCCCTGGACACTGGCTGCCTCCAGGCCTCTCTATGCCACCCCCGGTAGTGTGCTGCTTGCTATGCCAAGAACCTGCTGTTCCTCTGCATTCCTTCCCTGGTAAGAAGATAACTCAATATTCATTCAACAGATAATTGGTGGGGAAAGGGAGGACAAAGCCATGACCTCTGACCTCTATATACTCTGCATTCTCTTACCCTTCTTAGGCTTTGATCCTGGCACTTCCCTCCGGCTGCCCACTCATGGGTCCCTCCCAACCTTCCCAGGATCTCGGTCAGTACTGACAGCTCCTCTCTCTGGAGAGCCCCAAGGGCCCCCTAGCCTGCCTCACACGTGAGTAGGGACAGAAGGATGTGTATTTATTCTAAGCCTAACTCTGTGCTGGACACCATAGTGTATGATAAAGAAGAAAAGGTATCGGACTAATAGACGAGGCAGAGCTCACCTAGCTCTGCCATTTCTTCACTGTGAACCTTTTGACGAGTATCTGTACCTCTCTAAGCCTGTTTTTCTATTAGTAAATGAGAGATGCTATTCTTTTTAAGTTATTATAATAATTAATAATATATATAATATACCTACCACAGCCCCTGATCTTGAACAACTAGTAGCTATTAAATCTTCTTATACAGATAAGATGGGGTATGATTGCCTGCTGAAATGGAGGACCATAATAGTGAGAGCCTCAGAGGTCATCAGAGAAAGCTTCTTGAAGGTGGGCCAAGCTCATCTTCAAGTCCCACAAGGATTTGGGAACTGGAGAAGAAAACCAGGGTCTTGCTAGTTTGTTGAGAGTCTCACTATTTGCTGAGACTGTCCTCAAACCTGTCTCAGCCTCCCATGTACTGGGATTACTGGCATGGGCCACCATGCCCAGCTTTTTTTTTTTAAAGCAGGGTCTCACTGAGTTGTTGAAGGTGGCCTTGAACCTGCAATCCTCCTGTATCAGCCTCTCAAGTACTGGGATTACATGCATGTGCCACCACACCTGGCTTATTTTGTCCATTTTTAAAACTGACACCAAGCCGGGCGTGGTGGCGCATGCTTGTAATCCCAGCATTTGGGAGGCTGAGACTGGAGGATCCGAGTTCGTGGCCAGCCTCAGCTGCTTAGTGAGTCACTCCGAAACTTAGTGAGACCCTGTTTCAAAATAAAGAATAAAAAAATAAGGCTAGGGGTGTAGCTCCGAGGTAGAATGCCCCCAGGTTCCATCCCCAGTACCAAAAAAAAGAAGAAATAATGTAGGTTAGCCGGTCATGGTGTTGCGTGCCAGTAATCCCAGTACTTGGTAGGCTGAGACAGAAGGATTGCAGGTTCAAAGCCAGCTTCAGCAACTTAGTAAGACTGTTTCCAAATAAAAAATAAAAAGGGCTAGAGGTAGCCGGGCGTGGTGGCGCACGCTTGTAATCCCAGCATTCGGGAGGCTGAGACCGGAGGATCCGGGTTCGCGGCCAGCCTCAGCTACCTAGTGAGGCACTCCGCAACTTAGTGAGACTCGGTTTCAAAATAAAGAATAAAAATTGGGGCTGGGGGTGTAGCTCGGAGGTAGAATGCCCCTGAGTTCAATCCCCAGTACCGCCAAAAAAAACCAAAAAAAAAAAAAAAAGGGCTAGAGGTGTAGCTTGGAGGTAGAATATTCCTGGTTTCAATCCCTAGCACCAAAGAAAGAAAAGAAAAGTCAAGACAGGGGACAGGACTTACCCTTTCCCGAACCCACATAGCCTAATTGCTCAGCAGACCATTCCCAGATCAGAATGTCTGACCTCTTCCCACATGTTCACATGTTTATGTGTTTACTCCCCTTGACATCTCTCCTTGTTCTAGATGCTCAACTCTGATACTTCAGTCCTGTGGCACCCCGGACTCTCTTCTGCTACAGCCACAGGTCCTGGGAAAGAAGTGGCATGCAGGACCCAGGGAGGAGGTTGAGTCTGGGGAAGGGAAAAGCAGGGGTCTGTGAAGGAACCAGGGACAGAGGGAACATCTGAAGTGAGGGTTCCCAGTCTGATTCTCTCCCTTTCCTTTTCAGGCTCCTGGAGCCTCTCGCCTAGCCTGGACATCTGCCCCCTCAGAGCGGCAGCTACAGCGGGAGGCAGCTGAGGCCCTTGTGGGTCTGAAAGATTCATCCCAGGCTCCCCGCCTGACCCCTTCTGTCCCTCCTAACCCTGCCTGGATCTCTCTCCTCCAACCCTGTGGCCCACCAGGTAACCTGATCCCTGAAAGGAGAGGATGGGATAAGGATATTGGTAAATGTAGGTCACTAGAATAAATGGGAACTAACAAAAAAAAAAAAAAAAAATGAGAGAAGAGGTTAACAAGCTGACTATCCTCAACATCAGGCTCCCAAGTTCTCTGGAATTGCATTTAAGAGTTGTTCACCAAATCACTTTGACCAGTTTTGTGCTCAGTGGCAAATGTCCAGGAAAATGAGGCCCTAAAGCCGGGCGTGGTGGCGCACACTTGTAATCCCCAGTACTTGGAGGCTGAGACAGGAGGATCTGGATTCACAGCCAGCTTCAGCTACTTAGTGAGGCCCTCTGCAACTTAGTGAGACTCTGTTTCAAAATAAACAATAAAAAATAGGGCCGGGGGTGTAGCTGGGAGGTAGAATTCCCCTGGGTACAATCCCCAGTGTGCAAAAAAAAAAAAAAAAAAAAAAGGCCCTAAGAGAGGCAGAGATTTGTCTAAGGGCGCCTAAAGCTCTCCAGACCCTTAGCTACCTCCTGAAATCTGGAGACGTAGTGAAGAAATAACCTGTGTCTGGCCTGGCCTGATAGGAAATGATAACTGGAGTTTCCAGGAACTTCCACTCTAAGTGGGAAACCTGGATGCTTTCACAAGGCACAGTGGCAAGACCAGAGCAACTCTTTGAAGAGTGAGAAACACTCAGGGGACAGAAAGGGAAGGCTTAGAATATTTTCCAGTGGTGTATTGGATCAGAGGAACGCTGGATCAGGGAGAGATGAGGCTGAAAAGGTTTCTAATTGTGGAGATCTGGCTTGCCAGGCTTAGGATTCTTAGATACCAGCAACTGTGCAGAAGGGGAGCCAGGGAATATTTTTGAACTAGGTAGGGATATATTCAGAGACACATGTCCTGGCTTTCAGGGAGGGACTGGTGAAAGCAAGACTGGAGGTGGAAAAGTTAGCAAGGAAAAGATCTGCAATAAGTCAGGTGAATAAGGATGAAGCCAGGATTGAATGGGATAAACAGAGAAAATTGCTGGGAGGGGAAATAGATGTGACCTTGTCTCACCCTCTTCCTTCCTGTCTATAGCTCCTGCTGGAGGAAGAGGATTCCAGCCTGTTGGCTCCTCTCTTCGACCCAGCCCAGCTCCATCTGTCTCTCTGCATATTGGGCGTCTAGGGTCCATCTCCCTCTTGAGCTAGAAGTCCAGAGGTGGAAGCTGCTTTACCAGGGCAGGAAGCTGATAGTGTGCAGGCATTGCACATTTTGTATTTTACTTAAGATTTTTGCATGGAATTTACTGTAGTACAAGCTTCAGGCGCTTTGTTAGCTTTCAGTTCCTTTTGTAGCATGGGTATTTCCTTGGTCAAAGGTAGATATTCTCATACTCTTCCTTGGGTCCTAGACCTTTTTAAATCTCCAAGAGTGTACAAGTTAAGCTGACCAGTATCTAAATATGTTTTTACATGAGTTCATGTTCTGTATATACCTATGCATTCATGTCTGTCTCCATGCATTTGAAAACATGAGAGTATTTCCATTTTGTGTCTAGGTTTGTGTGAGTAGACAAGAAATAAACTTTTGTCATTTTAAGCCACTGAGATTTGGGCATTATTTGTTATCATAGCCTAATCTAGTCTATCCTGACTGATGGAAAGGACTTGTTTAATTCACTACTCAAAATGAGAAACAGCTGAGGTATGGTGGCACACCCTTGTAATCCCAGTACTTGGGAGGCTGAGACAGGAGGATCACAGGTTCAAGGACAGCCTCAGCAACTTAATGAAGTTCTCAGCAACTTAGCAAAAGCCTGTTTCAAAGTAAAAAATAAAATAGGGCTGGGGATGTAGCTTGGAGGTAAAGTGCCCTTGGGTTCAATCCCTAGCACCACATACGTACACACACATACGCACACACACACAAAAAGGAAAATCAGAAGATTATGATAGTACACCCTTATAATCCCAGTACTAGAGATGCTGAGAAAGGAGGATCAAAGGTTCAAGGGCAGCCTCAGCAACCCAGCAAGACCCTGTTTCAAAATAAAGAATAAGAAATAGGGCTGGGGGTGTAGCTCGGAGGTAGAATGTCCCCAGGTTCCATCCCCAGTACCGCAAAAAAGAAAAGAAAGAAAAGCCAGGCGTGGTGGTGCATGTTTGTAATCCCAGCATTCGGGAGGCTGAGACCTGAGGATCCGGGTTCGAGGCCAGCCTCAGCTACCTAGTGAGGCACTCCACAACTTAGTGAGACCCGGTTTCAAAATAAAGAATAAAAAATAGGGCTGAGGGTATAGCTCGGAGGTAGAATGCCCCTGAGTTCAATCCCTAGTACCGCAAAAAAAAAAAAAAAGAAAGAAAGAAAGAAAAAGAAAAGAAAGTAGCCAGTGTGGTGGTGCATGCTTGTAATCCCAGTACTTGGGAAGTGAGACAGGAGGATCACAAGTTCGCAGCCAGCTTCAGCTACTTAGTGAGACCCTCTGCAACTTAGTAAGATCCTGTTTCCAAATAAAGAATAAAAATAGAGCTGGTGCTGGGCATGGTGGTGCATGCTTGTAATCCCAGCATTTGGGAGGCTGAGATGGGAGTATCCAGGTTCGCGGCCAGCCTCAGCTACCTAGTGAGGTACTCCACAACTTAGTGAGACTCGGTTTCAAAATAAAGAATAAAAAATAGGGCTAGGGATATAGCTCGGAGGTAGAGTGCCACTGAGTTCAATCCCCAGTACTGCCAAAAAAAAAAAAAAAAAAAAAAAAAAAAGTTCTGGGGGTATATAGCTTTATAGCTTAGAGGTAGAATGCCCCTGGCTTTAATTCCAGGAAGGGAAGGGATATTGAAAAACTACCACAAAAGAATGTCCCTGGGTTTAATCCAAGAAAGGAAAGAAACAAGGAAGAGAGAGAGGGAGGGAAAGTGAAGAGAGGGGAAGGAAAGAAATCAGATATTCAAGAACTACCACAAAAGCCAGGTATGGCGGCTCATGCCTGTAATCCTAGTACTTGAGAGGCTAAAACAGGAGGATCACAGGTTCAGGCCAGCCTGAATAACTTGGTGAGATCCTGTTTCAAAATAAAATAGGAGTGGGGGGGGCGGTGGCTCAGAAGTAGAATGTAGAATGCCCCTGGGTTCAATCCCCAGTACCACAAAAAAGAAAAAAAAAAAACCCTGGGAGCCGGGCGTGGTGGCGCACGCTTGTAATCCCAGCATTCCGGAGGCTGAGACCTGAGGATCCAGGTTCGAGGCCAGCCTCAGCTACCTAGTGAGGCACTCCACAACTTAGCAAGACCCTGTTTCAAATAAAGAATAAAAAAATAGGGCTGGGGGTGTAGCTCAGAGGTAGAATGCCCCTGAGTTCAATCCCCAGTACCACAAAAAAAAAAAAAAGCTGGGCATGATGGAGCACGCCTGTAATCCCATTACTTGTGAGGCTGAGACAGGAGGATGGCAGGTTCACGGCCAACCTCAGCTACTTAGTGAGGCCCTTCACAATTTACTGAGACCCTGTTTCAAAATAAAAAATTAATTAAAGCCGGACGTGGTGGGACACTCTTGTAATCCCAGCATTTGGGAGGCTGAGACAGGAGGACCTGGGTTTGTGGCCAGCCTCAGCTACCTAGTGAGGCCCTCTGCAACTTAGTGAGACCTTGTTTCAAAATAAAGAATAAAAAATAGGGCTGGGAGCCGGGCGTGGTGGCCCACGCTTGTAATCCCAGCATTCGGGAGGCTGAGACAGGAGGATCTAGGTTTGAAGCCAGCCTCAGCTACCTAGTGAGGCACTCCAAAATTTAGTGAGACCCGGTTTCAAAATAAAGAATAAAAAATAGGGCTGGGGGTATAGCTCAGAGGTAGAATGCCCCTGGGTTCAATCCCCAGTACTGCAAAAAAGAAAAAAAAAAAAAAAATTAAGCCGGGCGTGGTGGCACACCCTTGTAATCCCAGCATTTGGGGAGGCTGAAACCGGAGGATCTGGGTTCGCGGCCAGCTTCAGCTACCTAGTGAGGCACTCTGCAACTTAGTGAGACCCAGTTTCAAAATAAAGAATAAAAAATAGGGCTGGGGGTGTAGCTCGGAGGTAGAATGCCCCTGAGTTCAATCCCTAGTACCACAAAAAAAAAAAAATAGGGCTGGGGGTATAGCTTGGAGGTAGAATGCCCCTGGGTTCAATCCCCAGTATCGCAAAAAATAAATAAATAAATATTAAATTTTTATTAAAAAATAAAAAAATTTTAATAATTAATAATTATTAATTATATATAATATATATTATATATATTATAATAATTAATAATTTAATAATTTAGGGCTGGTAGTGTATCTTAGAGGTAGAATGCCCCTGGGATCAATCCCCAGTGCCACAAAAAAATAAATAAAAATAAAAAAGGGACAGAGGTGTAGCTCAAGAGGTAGAATGCCCCTGGGTTCAATCCCTAGTACCACCAAAAAAAAAAAAAAAAAGGTTAAAAAGGCCAGGTACAGGTGGCAGGTGGGAAGGTGGGAGCTGGTAAACTGAGAATGCATACTTTACCTAAGGGCAGTCTGTTTTTTACCCTAGTGGACTGTTGCTGGGCAGAAACATGGACTCAGTATTGCTAATCTTCTGACTTTTCAAGAGAAACTGGGAAACTGAATGTTTATGTTCAATATCTTTTTAAATGTTGACACTATTTTCTTTAATTTTGTTTTTTCTTTTTGCAGTATGGGGGATTGAACCCAGGGGCATTCTACCTCTGAGCTACACCCCCAGCCCTATTTTTTTTTATTCTTTATTTTGAAACAGGGTCTCATTAAATTGTGGAGGGCCTCACTAAATAGCTGAGGCTGGCCTTGAACCCGGATCCCCCTGTCTCAGCCTCCCAAGTCCTGGGATTACAAGCATGCAACACCACACCCAGCTATTTTCTTTAAATTTTATGTGAGCCAAATAAGATATCTTCAAGCCAGCTTTGGCCAATGGAATGTCAATCTGATGCTAATCTAACATAACATTCTCCAGATGGAGAAACTGAGGCCAATCAGGACAGGAAGAACCAAGTTAGTCTTAAACATTTTTTGGGGGGGAGTTACTAGGGATTAAACTCAGGGGCATTCTACCTCCGAGCTATACCCCCAGCCCTATTTTTTATTCTTTATTTTGAAACAGGGTCTCACTAAGTTGCGGAGTGCCTCACTAGGTAGCTGAGGCTGGCCTCAAATCCAGATCCTCCCGACTCAGCCTCCCAAACGCTGGGATTACAAGTGTGCACCACCACGCCCGGCTCCAAGTTAGTCTTTATCAAAAGTTTTTCTTTTAATCCCAGTACTTGGGAGGCTAAGATCCGAGAATCTGAATTTGCAGTCAGCCTCAGATACTTAGGCTCTCTGCAACTTAGTGAGACCCTGTTTCAAAATAAGGAATAAAAAATAGGGCTGGAGGTGCAGCTCAGAGGTAGAATGTCCCTGGGTTCAATTCCCAGCACCACAAAAAAAAAAAAAAGAGTTTTTCTTGAACTAGGGAGGTCCGTATATCTAAGTTTGGAAGAACCAATGAAAGATTAGAGGTGATCATTAATTATCATTTATTGAGTACCTACTATATTTGATTCACATATATCCTCACAGTAACCCTGTAAGATACACATTATTTCTTTTTTTTTTCTTTTTGTGGTACTGAGGATTGAGCCCAGAGCCTTCTACCACCAACCTACACCCCCACCCCTATTTTATTTTCATTTTGAAATAGAGTCTCACTAGGTTGCTAAGAGCCTCACTAAGTTGCTGAAGCTGGCTTGAAACCTGCAATCCTCCTGTCTCAGCCTCCCAAGTACTGGGATTACAAGCATGGGCCACCACAGCCAGCATATTTTTTATTTTGAAACAGGGTCTCACTAAATTGCCAAGACTGGTCTCGACCCTGAAATCCTTCTGTCTCACCTCCCAAGTACTGGGATTATAGGCATGCACCACCACACCCAGTTTATTTCCATTTTATTAATAAAGGCTCTAGCTTAAAGAGGTAAAATGACTTGTCTGAAATTTTAGGGGGAAAAAATCTAGGCAACAATCAGGGGAAGATTCCTTTTTGCCAGGACCCAAATCAATTAACAGATAATTTCTATACAGCATAGAGTGAGCTGGGTGTGGCACATGCTTGTAATCCCAGTAGTTGGGAGGCTGAGACTGGAGGATCGCAGGTTCATGCCCAGCCTCAGCTACTTAGTGAGGCCCTCTGCAACTTAGTGAGACCCTGTTTCAATAATAAAGAATAAAAAATAGGTCTGGGGGTGTAGCTCAGAGGTAGAATTCCCCTGAGTTCAACCCCCCAATACTCCCAACACACACACACACACTATCATTAAGTAACAAGATTTTACCTGCATTTGTCTCTTAGTCCTCTGCCATTGAGTCACTGAGTCCTTCAACTGTTCCAAACCTATGAAGATCTGGAGACCATGTCCACTCTCACCCTTAGAAGGGGCAGACAGAAAGTACCTGATAGCTGATTCTTTTTCCTAATGCGACCTACACCCCTCCTTTATTCTCTTTACTCATTAATGGTAATAGCATCCAGTAGCAACTTTTTCTTATTTGGGGCCTTGAAAATGTGGGCTGCTTCTACTCCCTAACAGATTACAGATTAACAAACCTGTGACACTTCTCAGGAAGCCCTGTAAAATACCAAAAGACTTAAGTGCACTTCACATCTTCCTTCACTCCCTAGTTATAACTTAGATATATGATTGTCCCTTATTGGAACTGCCTAAGCCTTGCTGTGCCCTGCTTTCCCAGTGACAGATGACCAAGCCCACAGAGTCACAGAGCAGGGAAGCATGTGGCATGCAGTATAACTAAGACTCTGCTACTCAGAGCTGACCAATGGTCCCCAGTGTGCAAGGTCACAAACGTGGGAAGAATAAAAGAGAAAGTATAATTTAGGAATAATGGATGGCCTGAGAAAGGGGAGGAAAGAAAAAGTGATGGAATGGGGGGGAGGAGCAAGAGTAGGACTTCTCATTTCTTTGGAACCTGCGTCCCTTCAGTGCCAGAACTGGCAAGGCTTTTTATACACAGCTAGGTCAACTTATTCTTCAAAAGATTAGTATCTCCCATTGGTGCCTAAAGGAATGGGGCAGATCTTTACAGAGATCAGCCTTGGGAATAGGGCAGACTCAAGAATTGCTCATACTTCCACATTACTACCTCTTCAAATACAGCACTGAGGCAGCACCACCACTGGATAAGTCTTTTTTTTTTTTTTTTTTTTTTTTGATACTGGGGTTGGAACCTGGGAGCATTCTACCTCCGATACCTCCGAGCTACAGCCCCAGCCCTATTTTTTATTCTTTATTTTGAGACAGGGTCTCACTAAGTTGTGGAGGGCCTCACTAAGTAGCTGAGGCTGGCAGCGAACCCAGATCCTCCAGTCTCAGCCTCCCAAATGCTGGGATTACAAGCATGCGCCAACATGCCCAGCTGCTAAGTCATTTTTTTAATATAACTTTTTTGCCAGGCTTGGTGATGCACGCTTATAATCCCAGTACTTGGGAGGCTGAGACTGGAGGATCAGGGTTCATGACCAGCCTCAGCTACTTAGTGAGGCTCTCCACAACTAAGTGAGACCCTGTTTCAAAGTAAACAATAAAAAATAGGACTGGAGGTATAGCTCGGAGGTAGAATACTCCTATACCCCTGGGTTCAATCTCCAGTACTGGAAACACACACACACACACACACACACACACACATTTTTCCTTTTTGTGGAACTGGGGTTTGAACCTGGCACATTCTACCTCCAAGCTACACCTGCAGCCCTATTTTTTATTCTTTATTTCAAAACAAGATCTCACTAAGGGCCTTGCTAAATTGCCAAGGCTGGCTTCAAACCTGTAATCCTCCTATCTCAGCCTCCCAAGCACTGGGATTACAAGCGTGTACTATCACGCCCAGTTTAAACCTACTTTTTGTGTGTGTGTGTGTGTGTGTGTGTGGTACTGAGGATTGAACTCAGGGGCATTCTACCTCCGAGCTACACCCCCAGCCGTATTTTTTATGCTGGCCTCGAACCCGGATCCTCAGGTCTCAGCCTCCCGAATGCTGGGATTACAAGCGTGTGCCACCATATACCACCCTCCTCCACACAGTCTCCAGATACCCCTAGCCCTATTTTTTATTCTTTATTTGGAAACAGGGTTTCACTAAGTTGTGGAGTGCCTCACTAGGTAGCTGAGGCTGGCCGTGAACCCGGATCCTCTAGGCCTTGAATCTGCAGTCCTCGTCTCAGCCTCCTAAGTACTGGAATTACAAGCGTGCACCACCACGCCCAGGTGTGTGTGTGTGTGTGTGTGTGTTAGTTACTGGGGATTGAATCCAGAGGCTATTCTGCCTCTGAGCTACAACCCCAGCTCTTTTTTTTTTTTTTTTTTTTTTTTTTAAGTGGTACTGGGGATTGAACCCAGAGGCATTCTACTTCTGAGCTACACTGCCAGCCCTATTTTATTTTTCTGTTTTGAAACAGGGTCTCCCTAAATTGCAGAGTGCCTCACTAAAGTGCTGAGGCTACCTGGGCATGGTGGTGCATGCTTGTAATCCCAGTACTTGGGAGGCTGAGACAGGAGGATCCAGGTTCAAGGGCAGCCTCAGCTACTTAGTGAGGCCCTCCACAACTTAGTGAGACCCTGTTTCAAAATAAAGAATAAAAAATAGGGCTGGGGGTGTAGCTCAGAGGTAGAATGCCCCTGGGTTTTGCAGAACTCCCAGTTCTGCAAAAAAAAAAAAAAAAAAAAAAAAAAGTGCTGAGGCTGATGTGGAACTTGCAATCCTATGTCAGCTCCCAAGTACTGGGATTACAAGCATGCACCACCACGCTCAGCTAATTATTTATTTTGAAACAGGGTCTCACTAAGGTGTGCAGGGCCTCTAAATTGCTGAGACTGACCAAGAATCTTCAATCTTCCTGTCTCAGCTTCCCAAGTACTGGGATCATAGGCAAGTGCCCCCATGCCCAGCTAATTAGGACATTCTGTATACAGGGTACCTCAACGTGGAAAAACTTTATACTGTTTGCTCTGGTGTTTTAAACTCTTTTTGATATAAGAAATAACTGCACACAGCCAGGCGTGGCGGCACATGCCTATAATCCCAGTACTTGGGAGGCTGAGACATGAAGATCACAGGTTCGAGGACAGTCTCAGCAAGTAGTGAGACTCTCATCAACCTAGCAAGACCCTGTTTCCAAATAAAATAAAATAGGGCTGGTGGCGTAGCGTAGAGGTAGAATACCCCTGGCCTCAGCCCCGTGACACACACACACACACACACACACACAGAGGAAATAACTGCACACATTTAAGTGTTTCTTTTTTGCAACAAGGTAACATAAGGTTGTTAGGCTTCATAGAATTTAATGAAATCATGCATGTATTACTACAGGGTCAGCCACATGATAAACGTCCAAATAATGCTTACCTGTACCTGGCACTCAAAATATGTTTTTCTAGAATTAATATGCGTTGCACTACATAGCAGCGTAGTCACTTAAAATAGGCAAATAATCAGGATCTCTTTCTTTCTAACTAAAGTAATGGGGAAGGGGTGGAGATTGCCTAAAGCTACACAGATCAGCAAGGCCAATAAATGTAAAGTGCAAGGTAAATCTGAAGGCTGCAGAAAGAGATTCCAGCTGAACTAAGGTTCCGCTTCTGCCTCTTTATCCCTGCCCTTATCTCATATCATGCCGCCTCATTCCCTCTCCGATCTCCTACGAAGAGCAGAAGCAATTTCCGCCCTAAGAAAGGTGGGACTTCAAGCTCCAGCTCTGGCGGTTATTGGTAGTCAAAAAAAAAAAAAAGGAAAGGAAAGGTGGTAGTGACTTCTTCCTTGTCTTTCCCATAGGTTTCTCGTTACAGTTCTGCCCTTACTACTGTCACTTCTGGCCAAGTGTCACTTCTGGTCACTTCCACCCGGAAAAAGGGTTGTGTGCTGCTGTGGCCAGCTCTCCTTTCCGGGTCTACTTCCTCCGTACTTCCGCCCTCACGTCCTCCACCTCTGTTCACGCCAGCCACGTACAACGCAAACGAAGCCAGGTTCCCTCAGGTCCGACGGAAGCTCCTTTACCACGCCCAGCTCCCAGAGAAGGAAAGCCTGGGAGGAAACAAAAGCCCTCACGTCCATTCCCTGGTTTTTCCATTTGCACCCCCACCTCTCGGTACACACCCTAGGCAGAGATGAAGCCAC
This sequence comes from Graphiurus murinus, assembly GCA_004027655.1. Lineage (NCBI taxonomy): Eukaryota > Metazoa > Chordata > Mammalia > Rodentia > Gliridae > Graphiurus > Graphiurus murinus. The sequence goes on along the minus strand of PVLC010020315.1, from coordinate 3,794 downwards.
ATTCGCCCTCGGTGGGGCGGAGCCACCTGCGCTGAGCCCACTCTCGCGAGAGTTCGGAACTCTCGCGATACTCGACGCCCGACTTGTGCGCCCGGGAAACCCCGTCGCTCCCTTTCCCCCGGCTGGCAGCGCGGAGGCCGCACGGTAAGCGGGTGCTGCGGCTCATGTTGAGCGTGGGGCGTCGGGGACTGGTTCCCCGGCTCGGAAGTATGTGTCTGAGGGCCCGGGATCACCGGGCGCAGGGCCGCCCCGCCCCCTGGAGCCGTGGCCACGTGCGAGCGGCAGGCCCGGACATGCCTTGGCGCGGTCGGGGAACCAAGAGGACCTGGTGGGCAATGGAGGGGTGCGCGGGGCGCCAATAGTCTTCAGGCCTGAAGGGTACGGTTGTGTAAGGGCCTTCCAAACGGAGAGCGGGCCGTGCCCGCAGAGACTGTGGACGCCGGTGAGCTCTGTCGACCCGTAGGACGCGGTGCCAGAGATGAAGTGGGCCTCCTTGGGAATTAATCAGGGTGCTGAGGTTTAAGTCACGGAGGAGCCGGGGTTTTGGTGCCCTGGCCTTTGTTAGTCTTAACCAGGCCTTACGTTCATATGCATGGATTTTCTTTCACAGATGCCTGGAGTTACTGTAAAAGACGTAAACCAGCAGGAGTTCGTTAGAGCTCTGGCAGCCTTCCTCAAAAAGTAAGTGTGAGTGAATTGGTCGAAAGTGGATGAACCGAGGCTGTCGTCTTTGCTTGGTCCCTCGGGGCCCCAGCATTTGCCTGCTCTGGTAGAGGAGACTTGTTTGGGGCACCCGTGTGAGTTCTACCCTTTCTGCTCGAGGCTGACTTGGTTGTATTACAGTCTGGACCTGTTTGTGTCCTGGGGCTTATCAGACTCTTAAGTTATCTTGAGAGGAAGGAGTTAGAAGTAATTTGTGGAGATTACTGAATTGTTTCTTTTACGGGTCTTGGTTCTAGGTCCGGGAAGCTGAAAGTCCCCGAATGGGTGGACACGGTCAAGTTGGCCAAGCATAAAGAGCTTGCTCCCTACGATGAGAACTGGTTCTACACACGAGCTGGTGAGGAATTTGGGTCTTTGGCTGGGAATGGGGGAGCTGGGTGACCCCAGGCATGGACCCCTTGCCCTCTTTCAGCGTTGCAACAGGAGGAAAGACCTTTGCAACACCTTTAATAACTAGCTGTAAGCTTTAAGGAAAGCCTGGGGACAAACAAGTGTTTGAGTTTGGCTTAGGAGTGGTTTCACTTTAGAAAGGCACCATCACTTATATCCGTGGAGTAACAGTCTTGAGTTAAAATCCATCTCTGCCATTTGACTGTAACCTGCCTATGTCTCCGTTTCTTTTTTCCATAAGATGGGGGGCTAGTGATTGTACTAATATAGGATTATGAGGACAAAATGAGCCTAATGAAGCTAAAATGTTTAGAAACAAATTTGTTTTATAGTAATTGATGAAAAGTCAACCACCTTGGGTTCAGGTCATCATGCTAGCCTTCTGCTCTAGCAGCTCGTTTCTAACCAAATAGTTGGAGATCTGGGCAATTCCTTGCTCTAAACCTTGACATGATTCCTAAATGCCCAAAAGAAAGCATCCTAGTCTTGTGGTCCACCTGTAATCTCATGGCAGACCCATCTTCATCATGTCCTTTTAATCTTGGCAGTCATAATTTGAATGCATTTGCTAATTGCATTGCTAGTTCCTTCCTGTCTTGATGTTTCCAGGTTCTATAAACCTAACTTGGGGAAGGATTAGTGATAGGTTGTGCCAAGGTGGCACACTCCACAAAGGCCTTCACTTGGTTGCTCTGGTCTTCATCCTCCTTTGGGGGACTCCAGCCTGCCCAAAGCTCATCAGCATGTAGGAAACAGTTTGGATATTGGCAAAATTCAAGAATGACTCCAAAAGCTGGGCATAGTGGCCCAGGCCCGTAATCCCAGTACTTGGGAGGCTGAAACAGGAGAGTCACAAGTTAGCAGCCAACCTCACCAACTTAGACCCTGTTTCCAAACAAATAAAATAGGGCCAGGGGTATAGCTCAGAGGTAGAACACCCCCCTCCACCCCCGCCACACACACTTGTAATCCCAGTATTTGGGAGGCTGAGACTGGGGGATCTGGATTCAGAGCCAGCCTCAGCTACTTAGTGAGGCAATAAAGAGTAAAAAATAGGACTGGGGGTGAAGCTTGGAGGTAGAATGCCCTTGCATTCAATCCCCAGTACCACACACACACAACTTAGTGAGGTCCTCCACAACTTAGTGTTTCAAAATAAAAGACTGAAATAGGGCTAGCAGCGTTGGTTTCCCCCGTACCACAAAAAAAGTTGGTAGACCAACCGGGCATGGTAGAGCAAGCAAATAGTGAGTGAGACTGTTTCAAAATAAGAAATAAAATTGGGTTGGGGATATAGGTCAAAGTTAGAATGCCTCTGGGTTCATTCCCAAGTTGGTAGGTCAACGTTGGATTTAGGATTAGAAGAACCTAATAGCTGTGTGCGTCACTGGGTGGGGTACATAGACATTTTGCATGACAATCTGCTCATTAAAAAAACCTCAAATAGAAGCCAGGCGTGGTGGTGCACTCTTGTAATCCCACCCAGCATTCAGGAGGCTGAGACCAGAGGATCCGGGTTCGCGGTCAGCCTCAGCTACCTAGTGAGACACTCCGCAACTTAGTGAAACTCGGTTTCAAAATAAAGAATACAAAATAGGGCTGGGGGTGTAGCTCGGAGGTAGAATGCCCCTGAGTTCAATCCCCAGTACCAAAAAAAAAAAAAAAAAAAACTCAAATAGTTGGTTGTGTTCATTGTTGGATGTCAGGGAAGTTAAGTAACATGACTAGAGTTGGCCAGCTAGTGGTGACAAAATCTACACATCCTTATCACTATTTAGAAGAGGGGACTCTAGCTTTCTCTCTAGGCAGCATTTCATAGTTTTTGTTTTGTTTTCTTTTGCTGCTTTGGGAGTTGAACCCACAACTCTTATCACTGAGCCACATCCTCAGCCCTTAAGTTTGGGAAGGAGTAATAATGGAATTAAAGCCAAGTGTGGTGGCACACACTTGTAATCCCAGTACTTGGGAGGCTGGGACAGAAGGATCACAGATGTGCGGCTCTGAGCAAAAGAAGAAATGGGATTAAGACTAGGTAATTAATCTAGGCCAGACGACTGGTCATATTACGGTTGCTGGGCCCTTTCTCATTAGCATCTTGCTCTGGGTGTGCATCTTCCACATGCTAATTGTCTCCCTTACTGTAGTTCCCAAAGATTCCCTTTGGACTTTTCTGGCAACCCTGTGACAAAGGAGGTTTGAGTTCTAGCCCAGATGTTATATACACTTGCTGGGATGCTTTTGTGGTACTGGGGATTGAACTCTCAGGGTCATTCTTACCTCTGAGCTATGCCCCCAGCCCTATTTTTTATTCTTTATTTTGAAACCGAGTCTCACTAAGTTGTGGAGTGCCTCACTAGGTAGCTGAGGCTGGCCACGAACCCGGATCCTCCAGTCTCAGCCTCCCGAATGCTGGGATTACAAGCGTGCGCCACCACGCCTGGCTCCCAGCCCTATTTTTTATTCTTTTTTTTTTTTTTCTTCCGGTACTGGGGATTGAACTCAGGGGCATTCTACCTCCGAGCTACACCCCCAGCCCTATTTTTTATTCTTTATTTTGAAACCGGGTCTCGCTAAGTTGCGGAGTGCCTCACTAGGTAGCTGAGGCTGGCCGCGAACCCGGATCCTCCGGTCTCAGCCTCCCGAATGCTGGGATTACAAGCGTGCGCCACCACACCCGGCTC
>PVLC010020314.1:18500-29521 GCA_004027655.1 Graphiurus murinus | reverse complement strand
TTTTTTTTTTGCGGTACTGGGGATTGAACTTAGGGGCATTCTACCTCCGAGCTATACCCCCAGCCCTAGTTTTTATTCTTTATTTTGAAACCGGGTCTCACTAAGTTGTGGAGTGCCTCACTAAGTAGCTGAGGCTGGCTGCGAACCCGGATCCTCCGGTCTCAGCCTCCCGAATGCTGGGATTACAAGCGTGCGCCACCACGCCCGGCTCTTTGAGGTATTATTTATATAGGGTAAAATGGGTTTTGACAAATGCATCCAGTTTTGTAACCATCACTCTGGTTGAGATATAGAACAGGGCTGGGGTGCAGCTCAGTGGTAGAGCACTAGTGTGCAAGAGGCCCTGGGTTTCATCCGTAGCACTGGAAACACACACATACATACACACAGTGCTATGGCCCCCACAATTTCCTTTTTTTTTTTTTTTTTATGGTAGTGGGGATTGAGCCCAGGGGCATTCTACCTCTAAGCTACACCCCCAGCCATTTTTATTTTATTTTTTTGCTTGGAAACAGGGTCTTGCTAAGTTGCTGAGGCTGTCCTCAAACTTGCTACCCTCCTGTCTACTGAGATTACAGGTGTTCACCACCACGCCAGGCAAAATTTCCTCTTTGAGGTCACTCCCCCACTCTACCTCAGACCTTGAGAACCACTGATGTATTTTCCTACCCAGTAGTCCTGCCATTCCAGAATGCCGTATAAATGGAACCTTCGGGAGCCTGGCGCCATCCCGGAGCGGATTGCATCTCTGCGCGCCTGGCTCGGCCTGGGTGCCTGCAGGTCCCTCTCTCTGGCTGCCCAGGAGCCTCCTGTTTTCCGGATGCAGCAGTTTATTCATTCCCTGTGGAGGGAGATTTGGGTTGTTTCCAGGTATGAGTGATCACTGGAGGGTTTTAAACAGGGAAGAGTTTTAGACAGTTTTAACATGTTTAAACTTGGTTTTAAAAAGTCACTCCTTGTACCTAGTGGAGGACAAATTAGTGGGGAGCCGAGTGGCCATGATGAGATTAAATCCTGTAATTTGTAGATGGGTCTGACCCACTGTGGTACTCTCTTAATTGTTCAAATAGAGGATGTGCCCGGGGCAGCCAGTGAGGCTTCCTGGTGGGGACGGCTTAGGAGGCTAGGAGCTGGGAGACAGGGATAGAGAGGAAGGAGGCCCAGGCCGTGCAGAGCCCCATGGGAGCTGAGACGCTAGCTCCCTACTCCTGACCCAGTCCTGGCATATCCAGAGCTTTGGAATTTGGTCTGCAAGGCCCATTACCCACGCCCGGCAGAAACACAGTTATTAAAATATATTTTAGCCGGGCATGGTGGCGCATGCCTGTAATCTGAGTACTTAGGAGGTTGAGACAGGAGGATCACAGGTTTGCAGCCAGCCTCAGCTACTTAGTGAGCTCTTCTACAACTTAGTGAGACCCTGTTTCAAAATAAGAAATAAAAATAGGACTGGGGGTAGCTAGCTCAGAAGTAGAATGCCCTGGGTTCAATCCCAAGTACCGCAAAAAAAAAAAAAAAAAAAAAAAATATATATATATATATATATATATATATAGTATATATTTCAAAATTATAATGAAGTGTTTATTAACTCATGAGCTCTGGTGACAGGTCTGTTAACTACTATAATTTCAAAGTACTGATGAGCATAAACAATATTTTGACATTTCCACAACAACTGTTATAGGATATGAAAATATCTCTGATTTCTTTTGATGGCAAAGTCCCAGATGCTGCTGACACAACCTTGGTTCATTCCTTGGGTTTGAAATAGAAGGAAATGTTGACTTTTTACTTAGAGGGTAGTGCAAATAAAGCTGTGATCTTCCAAGTTCTTGAGCTCCCTGGGTTGTGACACGGAGGAGGGATGGAGGGCAGGCAGCGGTCTTCCTCTTGCTCTGAACCCTCTGAGCCCGCCTGGGTGGGTGTGGGCGCAGCCCAGCCTCCGTGTGCTTCTCTGCAGCTCATCTGTGGGTGACAGTTCCTGGCTCGCCTGACCTGGGGCTTTCTGGGAGGATTCATGAGATGATTCGGATGGAATGTCTTTGTAAACTGTGGAGTCCTGTGCTGCTCTGCGAGCCTCCTATTATTAGCAGCAGTGTGAGGTCATGTTGGGCCCTCAGGCCCAGTCTGGACCAAGTGACTCTTCCTGGCCAGTCCCTCAAGACTCCTGGGAACCAGCCTCCGGGAGCAGCCCTGCCTCTGAGAAGCTGCTTCCTGCAGGCCTCCCTGAAAGGACTGAAAGGCAGCGCCAGGCAGGCAGTGGTGGACAGCAGGAAGTTCTTGGACAGAAGGACATGTCTCCTCCCCCTGGAGATGGTCTGGGGGTCTGAGACCAGCTCCGATCTACCCAGGCTGCCCCTTTGTGGCTGAGGCTGGGGTCAGGAGCGCTCGCCACCCTGGCTGTGAGGAGGTGGAGCAGGGCAGCAGCCGTCATTCGTTCTTTCATCTGTGATGGCTGCCTGCTTGGTACCGCATCCTTTCCAGGTGATGCTGGGAACCAGACACGATCAGACCCAGCCCTGCCCTCCCCCAGCTCTTGGGGAAGATAAGACTCAAAAAGAGACAAATACAACCCAAAGTTGTTAGCACAAGGGACCACTGAGTTCAGAGCGTGGGGTCAGATTAGGGGAGGAGAGAATGTTCTGGAAGCACAAGATAGTTGGGAGTTCACCTGGTGAAGGCCGCTCTAGCCTGGGGACTAGCCAGGGCAAACCTGGAAAAAGAGCACACAGTTGCAATGCACTGACTGGGAAACTTCTGAGCCTTGCTGTTTTCAGCTGCAAAATAGGAACATTCTCAGCATCTAAAGTGTCAGTCAGTAATGCATCTGCATCCGGCTGGGGCTGGTGTTAGTGGGTCTCCCAGGGGAGATGGCCCTTTCTTCAGTCCTGACATATCTGGGTGCTGGGGGCAGGGACAGGAAAGGGTAGGGAGGAGACCGGGGCTGGCTCGGGGTCCAGGGCAAGGTGCTTGGCCCTGATGCAGAAGCCGCGAGGACAAGTGGGGGAGACAGAAAGCCACCTGCTCTGTTTCAGACTTCCTCTGATAAACAGGTCTTGCCTGCTAATCAGAGCAAAAGAAAACTTTTTTTTCCCCTTGTAGCAGAGATTGAGTTCAGGGGTGTTTTTATCTCTAAGCTACACCCCCAACCTTATTTATTTATTTATTTATTACGGTACTGGGGATAGAACTGGGGGCATTCTACCTCTGAGCTACACCTCCAGCCCTATTTTTTATTCTTTATTTTGAAATGGGGTCTCACTAAGTTGTGGAGGGCCTCACTAGGCAGCTGAGGCTGGCTGCAAACCCAGTTCCTCCAGTCTCAGCCTCCCAAGTACTGGGATTACAAGCGTGTGCCACCATGCCCGGCTTATTTTTATTTTTTTAATTTAATTTTAATTTATTTTTTATTTTTTGTGGTACTGGGGATTGAGCCCAGGGGTATTCTACCTCCAAATTACATCCCAATCCTATTTTTTATTCTTTATTTTGAAACTGGGTCTTATTAAATTGCAGAGGGCCTTACTAAGTAGCTGAGGCTGGGCATGAACTTGAAATCCTCCTGTCAAGTACTAGGATTACAAGCGTGCCTGGCCTTATTTTTTATTTTGAAACAGGGTCTCACTAGGTTAATGAGAGTCTCACCACTTGCTAAGGCTGTCCTTGAACCTTCGATCCTCCTGTCTTAGCCTCCCAAGTACTGGGATTGCAGGCATTGGCCACCATGCCAGGCAAAAGAAACCTTCTTGAGAAAGGGAAGTGGTGACTCCTATGTAGGGAGGGGGGGACTCCAGCAACCAGGTTCAGTAGCCACAAGGTCTACTAAGCCTCAGAGGAGTTTGGCCCCTCCCCCCACTTGCGGTGGGGGGGTCTGGGAGCTCAGGGGCCCTGCAGGGCTCTGGGCTAACTATGAAGGAGCTGGGGAGCCTGAGCTCCCCGCTGAACCCTTCAGTTGGATCTGTCATTGGAGAGCTTCCCTGGGCTGAACCTCAGACTGCAGGACTGAGGCGCCCGGAAGATTCCTGGGCCTGGCCCCTCCCTGTGCCCAGCAGCCCTTTCCCTGCCCCCACCGCAGGCCCCAGAAGCCAGCTGCTGCCCACGTCTGGATGGGCAGTGTGGCCACAAGCCCGCCTTTGTCGGCCCACCCTGTCATGTGGGACCGAGCCAGGAGGGCTGACCCGCACTCAGCCTGTAGCTGGGACAGCCCTAGAGGCCTGGGCCCCCACAGAGAGACGGAGCTGGCAGGCCTGCAACATCAGAATTGGCGTCTGGTGCAGGCCAGGCCCTGGGGACACTGCTGCTCATGGGAGAAAGATCGTTCACTTCTTCAGCGCGGGCTCACTGAGACCGGGCCTGGTGTCGGGCTCCAGGCTGGGGGCTTGTGCTCAGAGACGGGGCTCTTGCCCTTTTAGGGAAAAAAGACCAGAAGAGAATGCATCCAGATCGCTTGTGGGGCCCACCCCGAGAGTTTCTGATTCAGTAGGTCTGGTTCCAGACATGAGAGTGTCTTCACAAGTTCCTCATTGGTGCTAATGGTGCGCCAGGGACCGCATTTTGAGAGCCTCTGTGATTTAGGACCGGGTGAAGGAACTATGTGTGATTTATGTTTTGTGGATTTTGAAAACTGTGTCCATGATCATGTTTTACATTTATAAATAGCAAACTCAGTTACTAAAAGTTAAAGACGTAAACCAGGCACGGTGGCACGTGCCTCTAACCCCAGTACTTGGGAGGCTGAGACAGGATGATCACAGTTTGAGGACAGCCTCAGCAAGAAGTGAGATTCTCAGCAACCTAGTGAGACTGTTTCAAAACAAAAAATAAAAAGGACTGAGGGTGTAGCTTGGAGGTAGAATGCCCCTGGGTTCAATCTCAAGTACTACACACACACACACACACACACACACACACACACGAAAAAAAAAAAAAAAAAGAAGAGAAAGAAAAAAGAAATTAAATATGTGGCTCTCCAAAATGGCCAGTGCTCTGGGTGTGGTCCTATATGGAAGGTGTCACCTTCCATGACCATGCATCTGTTAATGTAGCCCAGTGTCCTGAGCTTGTGTGTTACCTGCACTTCCCCTTGTCTCTTTCGGGACCTGAGGTCCACTCTCCATCCCCACGGGCCCTGTGTGATAGTGCTGGGTCAGTGCGGTGTGCTCAGGCCCCCGCAGGCAGGCTCGCTTGGACTTAGTCTGTTTGCACTTCCGGCTGCTGCTTCCCTCGTGCTTGCTCATCCGCCAGCTGAACTGGCCTAGGAACCCCACTTCCTCGTTGCTCTCACTGGAGTCACCACTCACTGCCTACTTCCTCCTTTCCCACCCTGCTCTGCACTTGGCAAGGTGGCAGGGTGGCGAATCTGTGTGTTTTGGGGTGGAGGGTCCTGGTGAGGGAACTCTTCCTTTGCACTGATCAGAAGGATCATCCGATTTTGGGGTGCTGCTGCCCGCTCCCCCCAGGATAGAGGTCATGGTGGCAAGTGGGGATTAAGCCCTGCAGTGGAGTCAGATAGGATCTGATGGGGTTGGGAGAAACAGTTGTTTGCCACCTGTGTGCTCTCCTGGGGTCAGAACCAGCTGGGAAACAGTCCCAGGAGACAAACCGGCATGTGAAGACCTAGCTAAGAACTGGCCCGGGGGACACTTCAGCCAGCCTGCCCCTGGAGTCAGCCTCAGGCCATCGCTTCCCTACGGCAGCCTCCTTCCCAGGCTCCAGAGCCGCAGAGGGGACCCACCCTGGTGCTGGGGGGAGCCAGGGCAGTGAGGAATCGGGTCCCAACCCCTAGTCCCTACACTCCTGTCTTCTTTGGGGAAGAGGGCTCTGAGGGTTGGGCCTCCAGCTCTCCAGGTCTGGTCCTCTTTCCAGAGTGTTCTTTCTGCTAATGGGACCCCACTCCCTGCTTCCTTCAGCACTAACTTTTTTTTTTTTTTTTTTGCAGTACTGGGCATTGAACTCAGGGACATTCTACCTCTGAACCACACTCCCAGCCCTATTTTTTTTTTTTTAATTCCTTATTTTTTTATTTTTTATTTTTTTTTGCGGTACTGGGGATTGAACTCAGGGGCATTCTACCTCCAAGCTACACCCCCAGCCCTATTTTTTATTCTTTATTTTGAAACCGAGTCTCACTAAGTTGCGGAGTGCCTCACTAGGTAGCTGAGGCTGGCCGCGAACCCGGATCCTCCGGTCTCAGCCTCCCGAATGCTGGGATTACAAGGGTGCGCCACCACGCCCGGCTTAATTCCTTATTTTGAAACAGGGCTTCATAAAGTTATAGAGGGCATCACTAAACACTGAGGCTAGCCAAGAACCTGTGATCCTCTTGTGTCAGCCTCCCAAGTACTCGGTACTGGGATTACAAGTGTACGCCACCACACCCGGCCTATCAGCACCAGCTTTGGATGCCTCTTCTGACAAGTCCTCATCCCTTCCCTTATATATTTATTTATTTTTGTGGTACTGGAGATTGATTCTATCTCCGAGCTACACCCCCAGCCCTATTTTTTATTCTTTATTTTGAAACTGGGTCTCATTAAGTTGTGGAGGGTCTCACTAGCTGAGGCTGGCCACCAACCTGCGATCCTCCTGACTCAGCCTCCCAAGTACTGGGATTACAAGTGTGTGTCACCAGTCTGGTTTAAGTCCTCATCCCTTCTAACTCACTTTCTCTCTCTCTCTCTTTTTTTTTTTTTTTTTTTTTTTGTGGTACTGGGGATTGAACTCAGGGGCATTCTACCTCCGAGCTATACCCCTAGCCCTATTTTTTATTCTTTATTTTGAAACCGAGTCTCACTAAGTTGCAGAGTGCTTCACTACGTAGCTGAAGCTGGCTGCAAACCCGGATCCTCCGGTCTCAGCCTCCCAAATGCTGGGATTACAAGCGTGCGCCACCACACCCGGCTTCTCTCTCTTTTTTGTTACTGGGGATTGAACCCAGGAGCGTTCTACTTCTGAGCTACACCCTAAAACCTTTTTTTTTTTTCCGGTACTGGAGATTGAACTCAGGAGCATTCTACCTCCGAGCTCCACCCCCAGCCCTATTTTTTATTCTTTATTTTGAAACAGGGTCTCACTAAATTGCAGAAGGCCTCACTAGGTAGCTGAGGCTGGCCATGAACCCGGATCCTCTGGTCTCAGCCTCCCAAATGCTGGGATTACTAACGTGCACCACCACGCCTGGCTTACCCTAAGCCCTTTTTATTTTTTATTTTGAAACAGGGTCTCACTAAATTGCTGAGGGTCTTGCCAAGTTGCTGTGGCTGGCCCCAAACCTGCAATCCTCCTGCCTCAACCTCCAAAGTACTGGAATTACAGGTGTGAGCCACCACACCCGGCTCAGTTTCTCACTTTTTAATGTACAATCCTATTTGAGCCAGTCAGTCACACTAAAAGAATGTACTGTTGTGCCCATCGGGACTCAGTTTCCCTCGTGTCTTGCGTTTCTGCTGCTGGGTCTCTACTCACACTAGGGTCTGCCACTCTCTTCACATGGCTGCTCTCGTGGTTTTTGTAACTAGCCTTGGCCGTCTGTCCACTCAGCTAATGCAGTGGGAGACTCAGCTGTGTGCTGGCTGTGGGGGAGACAGCGCTGGGCCCTTCTAGGCACTCACAGGCACTGGGTGACAAAGTGTTAAGCAAAGAATTGCAGATATGCTAGTGATTACAGAGGAGAAGTGATGGACAGCTGGAGCTGATGACAGAGGCGGCAAGAGCTGCCCTGAGGAAGTGAGATCACCTCTCAACCCCTCCACTGAAAATCCAAACCCAGGCTCTGCTCAGCCCTTCAGGGCCCCGTGTGGCGACCCTGTCTGCTTCCCTGGCCTCCAGTTATCCACCGCTGCCTTGGCGTCCTCGCTGTTCTCGACTGCCTCTGGGCTCTGCCTGGTACAGCCTCTCTCTGGCCTTCTCTGCACGGCGGCTCCTTCTTGCCTCAGCGTACATGTCCTGTCTTTACTTATTCATTTATTTATTTTTGTGGTACTGGGGATTGAACTCAAAGGCATTCTACCTCCGAGCTACACCCTCAGCCCTATCTTTTATTCTTTATTTTGAACCAGGGTCTCACTAAGTTGAGGAGACTGGCCATGAACCTTCGATCCTCCTGTCTCAGCCTCCCAAGTAACTGTGACAAAATACCTGAGATAATTGACTTAAAGGAGGAAAGATTTCTTTTGGCTCACACTTGCAGAGGTTTCAGTTTGTGGTTGCTTGGCTCCATCTCTCTGGGCGCGTGGTGAGGCAGAACATCCTGGCAGGGATGGGCAGCAGAGGAGTCGCAGTGGCCAGGAAGCAATGGGGTGGGGGACAGAAAAGAGGGAGAGGAAGAGGGGGTGAGGGGGAGAGAGGGAAGGAGGGGAGAGAGCCCCCAGGGACCTCACTTCCTTCCACGAGGCTCCTTCTCCTCAATGATCCACTACCTTCTGCAGGATGGCAACCAACTTTTTAACACATGGACCTTGGGGGACATATAAGATCCAAACCACAATTGGCTGAACTCCAGACTACATTGCAATTCAGGAGGTCCAGAGGCTGAAAGTCAAGGTGCTTCATGCTGAAAATCACGAAGGCTCTGGTGGAACCCTTTCCCAGCTCCTAGGCTGCCTGCATTACTTGGCTTGTAGCCCCTGCCAAGCGCGTCACCTCGGGCTCTGAGGCCCTTCTCACAGTGCCTCCTCCACTTGCCTCACTTTTATAAGGACTCTGTGATTACATTGGGTCTACCCAGATAATCCAGAATAATCTCCCTGTCTGGAGATCCTTCACGTCTGTGAAGTATCTTTTGCCGTGGAAGGTAACATTTACAGATTCTGGGAGTTCAGATGTGGAAATCTTTGGGGATCTATTATTCAGCCTCTATGAGCCGGTTCGGCATTGGGTGTGGCCAGCACTGAAGCACCCTGGCCGCTGCCACAGGCCCGGAGACCTGACCGCCCGCCCCTTCCTCTTGCAGGATGAGATTGAGGAGCTGCGGGCTGAGATGCTGGAGATGCGGGACGTGTATATGGAGGAGGATGTGTACCAGCTGCAGGAGCTGAGACAGCAGCTGGACCAGGCCAGCAAGACCTGCCGCATCCTGCAGTACCGGCTGCGCAAAGCCGAGCGCCGCAGCCTCCGCGCGGCCCAGACCGGCCAGGTGGACGGCGAGCTCATCCGTGGTCTGGAGCAGGACGTCAAGGTAAGCCCCGGGGCTCCCCCACCCTCCCAGGTGCCCTTGTTGGGTGGAGCCATGAGCCCCAGTCGAGTCCAGGTCTGCCCTGTGGCTTACTCCTGGGTGTCCTCGGGCCTCAGTTTCCCTGTCTGCAAAGTGGGGATCCCCAGTGAATCAACAAGCCTTATACCAGGGACACTGAGAGGTCGTATCGTAGTATGAATCTGTGAACGGTGCTACTGTCTGAGTGCCAGCCACATGATGGTGTTGGGCTCTGGCTGTGCAGTTCCTGGAGGTGAGAGTAGCACAGGCCTGGAGTCGGGCCGGGCGGTTCAGAGCCGGGCTCCAGTCTGCCTGGATTTTGACAAGTCACCCTCATCTGTAAAAGGGGCGTGAGAACAGCTCCTACTCACAGGCTTCAATGAGAATTAGTATAGATAAAATGCCACCATAAGCACTAAGAAATGTTAACTATTATTACTTCCGTTTCCTCTTGGAGGAATCAGAGGCTGGAGAAGGGAAGGACCTGTCCAGGGTCACAGGTTGCCCTCTGTGTAGGTGGCAGAGCTCAAGGCCACGCCACTCTCAGCCTGGGGAAGCACCGAGGGTTAGGGGAGGGGGCTCCTGGAGAGAAGTCCACCCTGCCTGCCTGTGTAAGCCCTGATCCGGAGGCCCTGGGTCCAGTACCTTGCTCTCCGAATGCAATCCAGTGTGACCAGCGGTATGTAGGAGCTGGGGACACCTGGCACAGCCTGGGGCATCCTGGGGAATCTTCCTGCAGGGTTAACTTCTGAGCTAAAGCCCTGGAGAGACGTAGACCTGTGTCAGGAAGAGGGAGGGAGCAGTGTTCCAGGGAGATGGCTTCTGAAAGGGCCCAGGGGAATGAGGTAGTGTGTGGACTCTGCATATATATACAGAGAACCCTCCTCACACACCTGTAGAATTCAGGCCCTACAAGTGGAGTATAAAAGAAAGCAATTTAGCTAGGCATGGTGGCCTATGCCTGTAATCCCAGTACTTGGGAGGCTGAGACAGGAAGATCACTGGTTCGAGGCCAGCCTCAGCAATTTAGCGAGAGCCTCAGCACGATCCTGTTTCCAAATAAACAATAACTCAGCAACTTAGTGAGACTCTCAGCCTAGCAAGACCCTGTTTCAAAAATAAACAAAAAAGGGGCTGGGCCAGGCATGGTGGCACAAACCTGTAATCCCAGTACTTGAGAGGCTGAGACAGGAGGATCGAAGATTTGAGGGCAGCCTGAAGCCCTCTGCAACTTAGTGAGACCCTATTTCAAAATAAAAAATAGGGCTAGGGTTGTAGCTCAGAGGTACACACACACACACACACACACACACACACACACACACACTAAAATAAAATGCCTGTTGTGGTGGTACATTCGTGTAATCCCAGAATTTGAGAGGCTGAGACAGGAGGATCCCAAATTTGGGATCAGCCATAACCTAAGTGAGACCCTGTTTCAAAAACAAAAACATAGCTGGGCGTGGTGGTGCACGCTTGTAATCCCAGCATTTGGGAGGCTGAGACTGGAGGATCCTGGTTCGTGGCCAGCCTCAGCTACCTAGTGAGGCACTCCGAAACTTAGTGAGACCCGGTTTCAAAATAAAGAATAAAAAATAGGAGCCGGGTGTGGTGGCGCACGCTTGTAATCCCAGCATTCGGGAGGCTGAGACCGGAGGATCCGGGTTCGCGGCCAGCCTCAGCTACCTAGTGAGGCACTCCGCAACGTAGTGAGACTCGGTTTCAAAATAAAGAATAAAAAAAAATAGGGCTGGGGGTGTAGCTTGGAGGTAGAACGCCCCTGAGTTCAATCCCCAGTACCGCAAAAAAAAAAAAAAAAAAAAAAAAA
>PVLC010020314.1:0-18400 GCA_004027655.1 Graphiurus murinus | reverse complement strand
GCTGATTTCAGAGGTCTGCAGAGCCAGTCCACAAGTCAGCCAGCTCCAAGCTTGCGTTTGCATCTCGGTTGCCTTGGCCTCTACCGTGCAGAGCGCTTAGTGGGATCACAGCGAGGGATCTGATCAGTTTCCAAGTCCCAAGCGCACCTCAACCTGAGGGGCAGCCCGGGGTAAGTGGCTACACAAACAGGCAAATTCTAGGCTCTGCTGAGCTCGGCTGCTCATGCCCCAGCTCTGGGCCCGGGGGGGGGGGGGCGATGAGGAAGAGGAGAGCCCCTGCGGAACTCAGGGAGTCTGCGTGTGTCCCTGGGTCGTTGAGGATTTCTGGAAGGAACACAGAAAACCAGATTCAAGAGAGATGAGGAAGGGGAGGAGGGCAGGCTGGGGCCCGAGGAGGGAAGCTTCTTAGTCGCGAGTCCAGCCGGGTGGGCGGGGCTCTCAGGAGTCTGGGTGGAGGGGAGCCCCTTCTGTTGGGATTTGAACTAGCCAATCATTATCGGCCTTGCCCCCTTCCCTCCCTCCTCCGCCCGCCCCTGCAGCTGCGGCGCTGAGCTCATCCTCGCTTCCCAGGCGGTAGCTGGCCACAACCCTTCGCCCCAGGGGGCTGGGCCTTTTTTTGGGCGGGGTTCTCAGAATGCAGACGTCCCTGGCAGGGCCCGGGTGGGCTTGATGGACTCCGGTGGGGGCCTTTGAGCCGCCTGGAAGGGCGTCCCCGGAGACTCTCCTGACTTGCTCTGCCAGATTCTGGGCTCAAGCCCTGACTGGCCTCCATCACTTGGGGCCCCTCAGTTTCCCCCTATGTCTTTTTTGTTCCCTTTTCATTTTCTCTTTCTTTCTTGGTACTGGAGGTTGAGCCCAGGGGCATTCTACTTGTGAGCTACACCTTGAGCCTTTTTTTTGTTTGTTTTTTATTTTTAAGCAGGGTCTTGCTAAGTTGCTGAGGCCGCTGTCTCAAACCTGCGATTCTCCTATTTCAGCCTCCCAAGTACTGGGATTACAGACCTGTGCCACCATGCTTTGGTAGTTTGTTTTCTTTTGGTGCAGGGGATTGAACCCAGCGCCTTGGACAAGCTGGGCAAGTACCCTGCTCCTGAGCCACACACCCAGCCTTCCTCTTATGTGAAAAGAGGCATAGACTCGCTGAATCTTCAGGGGCTCTGTGCTCCTGTGGTTTTAGAGGACAGGTGGATTATTGGGGGCCAGGGGGGGGGGTCATGAATGAAACCCTTGGGCTTGGTGTCCCCACCCCCTGGCTCTCACTGCTGGAACATGCAGCTGACAGGACCTTCAGAACCTCAGTGGGGACACTGCCCAGCATGGGGAGGGCAGGGCCAGTGGCAGTGACAGAGTCCTCCTCTGTCTCTTGCTTGCTGTGTGGGCTTGGAAAAATGTCTTCTGTTTCCCCATGTGGAAAATAGAGAAGACTAGTTCCTCCCTGTAGAGACTTTTGTGAATATAAAATGAAGTAGTTCAAGCGTAGAGGGTGCTGTGCACCAGGTCTGATGCCGAGGGCCGGGCTCACCCAGCAACTGAGTATGCTTTGCTTGTGGTTTCATTATTGATCAGTAGGACTGGTGGCTGGGGCGGGGTGAGGGGTAGATGGACCAGCAGGGATGAACCCCGACATGATGGGAGGGCATCAGGCCCAGGGACTCTGGGATCCGAATTCTCATCTGAAGTGACTTGTGGGAAGCCCCAGGACACATCGGCAACATATTCCCTTCCTTACATGCAGATGTTGCTGGGGGATGTTCTGGCTTTGGGTTTAATTCCTGGGTAACCTGTGCAGCCTGCCTCTCTCTTTCCTTTGAGTCTCAGTTTCCTTCTCTGTAAAATGGGGGTGACACTCCCACCCTCTTGAGGTTCTTGGGAGGATTCAACAATAACACAGCCCAGAATGTTGCCTGGCCGCGGGTCATAGGGTGCTCCTTCGTGAGAATTCCTCTCTCTGTCCCTGTCCCCAAGAATCAGAGTGGATCGGGGACATCCTGAAGCTCCAGGCCGGGAGCCCAGGAGCCTCTGTGCCAGGGAGCTGGGGCAGGAGCCAGGCTCGGCACTGTAAACAGTGACCTCATGGCTGAGTGCGTTTGTTTGTGCTTCAGGGATTTGCCCTGGCTTCCTGAGGCCGCAGCTGCCTCGCCTCTCTTGATATCTCAGCCTCCCTGCTTTGGTGGTAGCTGAGGATCAAATGAGACCGGCACGTGGGGCCCTTCAAGTGCCTGACATAGTAAGCCCACCGTTGTGGCTAAGCATTAAAACTTTTTACTGTGTGTGTGTGTGTGTGTGTGTGTGTGTGTGTGTGTGTGTGCGTGCGCGCGCGCGCGTGCATGCGCTGGGTACTGAACCCAGGGACAGTCTACCTCTGAGCTACATCTCCAGCCTTTTTTAAAAATTTTGAAACAGGGTCTCACTAAGTTACTGAGACTAGCCTCGAACCTCCCATCTTCCTATCTCAGCTTCCCAAGTACTGGGATTACAAGCATGTTCCACTGCTCCTGGCTTATTAAAATTTTTGTTGTTGTTGTTGTTGTTGATAGTAGTAATATGTCTTCAGGGTTCCCTGAACACAAGTTCAGGTTGAATACAAAACAGTATTTATTTGTTTATTTATTTATTTTGCTAGTGGGGATTGAACCCAGGGACATTCTACCTTTGAGCTACATCCCCAGGGGTCTGGATAGGTTGATGAGAGTCTTGCTGCTTGCTGAGGCTGTCCTCGATCCTGTGATCCTCCTGTCCCAGCCTCCCAAGTATTCGATTACAGGTGTACACCACCATGCCTGGATAGCCCAGCTGCATTTTAACTCTAAACTACACTCCCAGTCCTTTTTTATTCTTTTTTCTGAAACAAGGTCTCACTAAATTGCTGAGGCTGCCTCCTGTCTGAGCCTTCCAGGTACTAGAATTACAGGTGTGCACCATCCTGCCCAGGCTGAGAGCACAACTTTAAAGTTGACCCACCTGATTGGTAGCTTTTTAGGTGTGTGACCTTGGGCAAGTGACCTTTTCTTTCTGAACCTCAGCATGGGGATAATAATCAAAGTGCTTCCCCTAAGCATGTGCTAAGTGCTTGGGGAAGCATGAGCTTGTTCTAGAAGCCTGTGGGCTGGGGGTTAGCTCAGTGGTAGGGCACTTGCCTAGCATGTGCAAAGCCTTGGGTTCCATCCCCAGCACTGAAAAAGAAAAAAAAAAGTGTTGTATAAATTACCTGTGAGTGGGGTCAGGGGGTCAGTAGGGGAAGGGACAGACCCAGGTCACTGGCTCCTACCTCCCCGCCTGGCGGCAGTGGTGCTCTTTGTCCTCATTGGCCTCCATTGGGGCAGGCTCCTGTGGGATCAGAGATTATGGGCTTTTTTTTTTTTCTGTGTTGGAATTCTAAAAGTTCTTAAGGCTGCAGCCCTAGGGTAGAGGAGCCGAAGGGGAGGGTTGATTCCACAGGAAGGGACAGCTGGGAAGAGGATCCAGGGACTCACATGGATCGTACTTCTTTTTGGGGGCAAGAGGGTTACTGGGAATTGAACCTAGGGACATTCTACCTCCCAGCTAAACCCCCAGCCCTATTTCATTTTTTTTTTTTTCGGTACTGGGGATTGAACTCAGGGACATTCTACCTTCGAGCTATACCCCCAGCCCTATTTTTTTTATTCTTTATTTTGAAACCGGGTCTCACTAAGTTGCGGAGTGCCTCACTAGGTAGCTGAGGCTGGCCGCGAACCCGGATCCTCCGGTCTCAGCCTCCCGAATGCTGGGATTACAAGCGTGCGCCACCACGCCCGGCTCCTATTTCATTTTACTTACTTATTTGTTTGTTTATTTATTTGTTTTTGTGGCACTAGGGAGGAAATCCAGAGGCCTTCTACCTCCGGGCTACACCCTCAGACCTATTTTATATTTTCTTTGGAAACAGGGTCTCACTAAGTTGCTGGGGCTGGCTACAAACCTGCAATCCTCCTGTCCCAGACTCCCAAGTACTAGGATTACAAGTGTGTGTCACCATGCCCGGCTCCTGTTTTATTTTTTTTTTACTTTGAAACAGGGTCTTGCTAAATTGCTGATGCTGAACCCAGAAACTTTGATTCTCCTGTTTAGGCCTCCCAAGCACTGGGATTTACGTGGTATGCCACCACTCGCAGCTACTCCTGCCTCCTTTGCTGAAGCAAGATGAAAGAGTGCATGGAGTATTGATCAGGACAGAGGCTTCCTCGGTGACCTAATAGTCTCAAACTAGGTACCATAGCCAGAAGCCTAAGGGCTGAACATACCCAGCAAAAACCCTAGAGTTACGTCAAGGTGGATAAAATCAAGGCACAGAGGCAAAGCAGTAATCCTGACAATGCATTAAAAATTCTTGTATCAGCCGTGCGTGGTGGCCCATGCTTGTAATCCCAGTATTTGGGAGGCTTAGGACAGGAGGATCTCAGCCAGCCAGAGCAACTTAGCAAGACCCTCAGCAACTTAGTGAGACCCTGTTTCAAAATAAAAAATGGAAAGGGCTGGGGCTATAGCTCAGAGGTAGAACAACACCCCTTGGGTTAATCCTTAGTACCACACACACACACACACACACACACACACACACACACAGAATTATGTAGCCAGGTATTGACGAGGTAGAATAGAAAAACAATTTCAGGTTCCAGGCCAGTCTCAGCAATTTTAGTAAGACACTATTTCAAAATAAAAAATAAAATGTGCTGGAGTGTAGCTCAGAGGTAGAATGCCTCCAGGTTCAATCCCCAGAAACACACACACACACACACACACACACACACACACACACACACACAAGTTCATGAAACTATTAAATAAATACAACTTTTTAAGCTTAGTAAATTAGCTGGGCATGGTATAATACCAGTACTTCGGAGGCTGAGACAGGAGGATCACAGGTTCGTGGCCAGCCTCAGCTACTTAGGCCCTCTGCAACTTAGTGAGACACTGTTTCAAAAATAGAGAATGAAAAATAGGGCTGGGGGTGTAGCACAGAGGTAGAATGCCCCTGGGTTCAATCCCTAGTACTGGAAAAAAAATCAGTAAATTATTAAAGATAACTAAAATAAAACCTTTTTGAGCCCCTTGTAAGTTCCATCCACCACCTCAAGCTTCATGTCATGTATTCCTCCCTGCAGCCCTTGTGAGTGAATAGATCAACCTCCTTTTACTGCTGACCAAACTCAAACTTTAGATGTTAAACAACTTGTCCTGGTCTCATGGCCAGCAAGTGCTGGATCTGGACCCGAATCTAGTATTCCCCTCTGCACGTTCTTTTCTGATGTTGAGGGGTTGCTCGCCCCACTTCTGATCGAGGAAAGTTTCATGTCCCAGAGAGGCTGTGGGGGGGCTCGTGGGCCAGCGTCAAGCTGTCCTCGGAGATCTTTAGGGACAGAGAGGAGAGCAGGCAGTGGAGGGAGGGAGGCAGTGCCCGATTTCCTCTCTGACTGTTGTTTTTCCTGGCTGCCAAGGGGTCCGTGCTGAGCTGGGCTTGGGCCCAGGCAGAGGGCAGAGCCAGGGAGGGCCCCCGTCCCTTCCGGCAGGGAGGAGGCACCACGCTTATTTCCGGTACTGGCAGGCATGGGGTGCTGGGCCCTTTGCCCCTCACACAGGACCTGCTGGCAGAGCTCATGTGCCTGGGGGAGTCCCGCGACACTGGCTCCTCAGCCAAAGCCCCAGGCGCCCAGCCCCGCTCAGCCGACACTTGCCTGTGTGACCTGAGCAAGTCGCTTCTGCTCTGAGCTCCAGGTTCCTTATCAATAAAGTAGGGGCAGGATTGGGCGGCGGTGAATGAGACTGGCACCCAGTAGGTCTGCAAAAAGCAGTGGTGCCCAGTGGCCTTAGTTGTGCTTACTGGCTCAGAAGGACCTTCCTATTTCCCCAGACCTCCCTTCCTGGCCTCCCACATCTAGGTGGTGGAAGGCCGGACAGGGTGTCTTCCAGGAAACGGGGGACTATTGCTGGAGTCCTGGAGCCAGAACTGAAGACTGCAGCTCTGTACGCTTGCTAGCTCACGTTTTCTCTCTCCCTCTCTCTTTTTTTTTTTTTTTTTGGTACTAGGGATTGAACCCAGCGGTCTACCTCTGAGCTAGACCCCCAGCCCTTTTTTAATTTTTTGTTTTGAAATGGGGTCTCGCTAGGTTGCTGAAAGTCTCGCTATGTCTCTGAGTCTGTTCTTGAACCTTCGATCCTCTTGTCTACACCTCCCAAGTGCTGGGATTACAGGCGTGCGCCACCACACCCGGCTCCAAAATGCTCTTTTCTGAAGGGATGACTTGGACATCTGCCCAGCCTTTGTCATTTCGGGCATGTCCTTTATCCTGGACGGTTGGACACAGGCCTCAGGGTTACTGTGACCTCCAGCAAGTCATGCCTCTCTCCGTGGACACCAGCAGTCACAGCTCAGCCAGCGCTCACTGTGCGGGCCTGGGCTGGGGCCGTGTGTGTGTGTGTGTGTGTGTGTGTGTGTGTGTGTGTGTGTGTGAGATCCCTGATTTGATCCTCCTGTCAGGCCTGTGAGGTTGGGCCGGTTGCTACTGCATGACTTCATAGCTGGGGAGACTGAGACACAGAGGCAGGAAATGACTTGTCCAGGACTCTGTGCCACCCATCTTGCTCTGGGCTGTCACTCCAGCTCCCTCCCCCCCCTCCTGAAGATGAGCTCTGGCTGCACCACAGCTCTTGGGACAGGGCAGAGCTGGGTGAGGTTCGGAAGGTAAAGCAAAGGCCTTCCAAAGAACTGATAGCACCAGGGGCAGCATGCTGGGAGCGTGGGGTGCCCGGGCTTGGGTGTGGGGTCTGCTTCCTCCTGGATGCATGACCCTTGGTGTTTCATAACGTCTTTGTGTCTCAGTTCCCTCATCTGTTAAGCAGGACCGTGCGACAAGACTGTGCCTGCCTGCGGTCTCTGCAGCTGAGGTGGGACGGGTAGCAGGACTCCCGGTGCAGGGCTGCTGTCGGAGCCCCCCCCGCAGCCGGCTCACGCCCTTCTCACCCCCACCCTGGCCCAGGTCTCTAAGGACATCTCCATGCGGCTGCACAAGGAGCTCGAGGTGGTAGAGAAGAAGCGTGCTCGGCTGGAGGAGGAGAATGAGGACCTTCGGCAGCGGCTCATCGAGACGGAGCTGGCCAAGCAGGTGCTGCAGACGGAGCTGGAGCGGCCGAGAGAGGTGAGGGTGTCCACTGCACAGGGTGGCCTGGGGTAGGCGGGCACGTGGAGCCCCACCTCGTGGGCATCTCTCTGATTGTGGGAAATGGGCACCGCCAGCCAGGGTGGTTTATTCATTCCTCTCTTCAGCACGCATTTCCTGAGCACCTACTGTGTACACTGTGCACTGGATACAGGATACAGAGGTAAACGAGACACACCTAGTAGCAGTTTTCAGGGAGCTCACAGGCAAATGTGAGAGATAGTCACCTGTCAAAGAACCATAGCCAAGCCAGGCGTGGTGGTGCACACTTGTAATCCCAGTACTCGGGAGGCTGAGACCAGAGGAGCCAGCCCCAGCTACTTAGTGAGGCGCTCTGCAACTTAGTAAGACCCTGTTTCAAAATAAATAAAAAGTGGGGTTGGCAGTATAGTTCAGAGGTAGAACGCCCCTGAGTTCCTCAGTTTCCTTATCTCTGGAATGCACAGGAGTGCCCTAGTCCTTGTGAGGGCGACTCTGGTAGCTTGTATAGCAGTGCTTTAGGGACTGCCAGGTGCTACCATCCCTGTAGGGGTTCTGGGCCTGGGTCTCAGGCTAGTGCCTCTAGAGGCTTTCTGAATGTGACTCCCAAAACTATTCTCTCTGTCTCGTGTGTGTGTGTGTATGTGTGTGTGTGTGTGTGTGTGTGTGTGTGTGTGTGTGTGTTACTGGAGATTGAACCCAGGGACATTCTACCTCTGAGCTCCACCCCCAGCCCTATTTGATTTTTCATTTTGAAACAGTGTCTCACTACCTTGCTGAGGGCCTCACTAAGCTGCTGAGGCTGGCCAAGATCCTCTTGTCTCAGCCTCCCAAATACTAGGATTATAGGTGTGCACCACCACACCTGGCTTATTTTTTATTTTGAAACAAGGTCTCACTAGGTTTCTGAGAGTCTTGATAAATTGCTGAGGTTGAGCTGGGCCTGGTGGACCACGCTTGTAATCCCAGTACTTGGGAGGCTGAGACCAGAGGATCTGATTCATAGCCAGCCTCAGCTACTTAGTGATGCTCTCTGCAACTTAGTGAAACCCTGTTTCAAAATAAAGAATAAAAAAATAAGCTGGGCATGGTGGTGCACGCTTGTAATCCCAGCATTTGGGAGGCTGAGACTGGAGAATCCGGGTTCGAGGCCAGCCTCAGCTACCTAGTGAGGCACTCGGCAAATTAGGGAGACCCTGTTTCAAAATAAAGAATAAAAAATAGTGCTGGGGGTATAGCTCGGAGGTAGAATGCCCCTGAGTTCAATCCCTAGTACCACCAAAAATAAATAAATAAGTAAATAAAATAAAATAAAAAATAGGGCCGGGGATATAGCTTGGAGGTAGAATGCTCCTGGGATCAATCCCCAGTACTGAAAAAAAAAAAAAAAATTGCTGAGATTGTCCTTGAACCTGTGATCCTCCTGTCTCAGCCTCCCAAGTACTGGGATCACAGGCATACACCACTATACCAGCTCTCTGTCTTTGTTCATGCCAGCTCCTCCTCCTAACATACCCTCTCTTCCTCCTGCTGTGTAGGGAGGCCAGCCTGCTAGGCACCACGCTAGACTGCTTGTCTCAAAATTTGCATAAAGGGAAGACAGGGTTGTGATCCATTTTATGGAACTGCCCTCAAGAGAGGGAGGGACATCCTCAAGATCCCTCAGGGCCCAGGGAGCTCTACAGAATGCCAATTAGAAACCATTAGTGTGGGTGACCCTTAAAGGCTGGAGTCCTGATTCCAGGGTTCTGCATCCAGACAGCCCAGGGACACAGTTAGGCCTCAGCGGCTTGGCTGCTCTTGAGGTGGCCTAGGCTCCTACATCCTTCCAGGTCACACTCCTCATGCGGGCTCCACCTGCCTGATCCCCAGCAGTCCAGGACCAGGATGCCACAGCCCCGAGGACAGAACAGCCCTTCAGCTGCCCTTCACACTGGGGTTGTTGTGCCAATGCCCTCTCACTGTGGAGAGGGGAGGCATTTGCTGCCAAGGGCTGCGGCGGAGCCCTGCCCTGCTTCAGGGCTGGGAGAGGCACCCTGTGTTTATGGCCTGGCCCAGAGTCCTGGGCACCATCTGCACGCTGCCTTGTTACTGTGACCCTTGATAGAAAGGGGAGACAGTTTCAGAAAGCACTGAAGAGCTCAGCCTGTTCCTGTTGTACAAGTAGAGAAACAGGCCCAGGGAGGAGCAGCTTGCTGAGTTCACCCTTGCTTACCTTAGCAGAGACATGGCTGTAACCCCAAAGCAGTTTCCCCTCTCCAAGTCTCAGCTTCTTCTCTGTGATATCAGGATAGTAATAGTACCCAGTTTACAAGGCTGTTTCAGATCATTAATAAGATTGAGAGCCGGGCGTGGTGGCACACGCTTGTAATCCCAGCATTCGGGAGGCTGAGACCGGAGGATCCGGGTTCGCGGCCAGCCTCAGCTACCTAATGAGGCACTCCGCAACTTAGCGAGACTCGGTTTCAAAATAAAAGAATAAAAAATAGGGCTGGGGGTGTAGCTCGGAGGTAGAATGCCCCTGAGTTCAATCCCCAGTACCGCAAAAAAAAAAAAAAAAAAAAAAAAAAAAAAAAAAAAGATTGAGAGCTGTAGATGTAGCTCAGTGTTAGAGTGCTTGCATACCATGCACAAAGTCCTGGGGTTGATCCCTAGCACCAGAAAAAAATAAAAATAAAAAACTGCAATAGTTTAAAAAAAAAAAAGATTGATTAACTAGAGCAGTTTGGGGTATTAAGCTTTTTTTTAAAATCTGTTACAGGGGATTACACCCAGGAGTGCTCTACCACTGAGCTATATCCCAGCCTTTTCTTTTCTTTCTTTTTTTTTTGGTACTGTGTATTGAACCCAGGGCATTGTACCTCAAATTTGTGATCTTTCTGCCTCAACCTCAGCTGGGATTACAGTTGTGTGCCACTGTGCCCAGCTACACCAGATAGTTTTAGAGCATGCGTGCCTAGGTGTGAATGCACGCCAAGTCTGGGCTTGTGAACGCACAGCTTGTCTGAGGAGAGAGGAATGGGGAGAGTAGGAGAGAGAACCTGATTTCTGCTATTTATTCTATTAATTCTTTGTTTTTCTGTGGTACCAGGAATTAAACCCAGGCACTGAACTACACTTCCAATGTGAGGTAGGGTGTGCGCATGTGTGGCACTAGAGATGGAATTCAGGGGCTTTCTACCTCCAGACTACACCCCCAACCCTATTTTTTTTTTTTTTTTTAATTTGGAAACAGCTGGGTATGGTGGCGAATGTTTGTAATCCCAGTACTTGGAAGGCTGAGACAGGAGGATCTGGATTCAAAACCAGCCTCAGACACTAGTGATGCCCTCCTCAACTTAGTGAGACCCTATTTCAAAATAAACAATAAAAAATAGGGCTGGGGATGTAGCTTGGAGGTAGAATGCCCCTGAGTTCAATCCCCAGAACGGCAATAAAGAAAGAAAGAGTAAAAAATAGGGCTGGAGGTGTAGCTCGGAGGTAGAAGATTACCCCTGGGTTCAATTCCCAGTACTGCAAAAAAAAAAAAAAAAAATTGGGAACAGGGTCTCACAAAGTTGCTGAATGCCTTGCTAAGTTGCTGAGGCTGTCTTTGGACCTGTGAGCCTCCTGTCTCAGCCTCCCAAGTACTGGGATTATGGGTGTGCACCACCACACTCAGCTAGGATTATTTATTTATTTATTTATTTTGTGGTACTGGGGATTGAACCCAGAGGCATTCTACCTTTGAGCTCCACCCTCAGCCCAATTTTGTTTCTTATTTGGAAACAAGGTCTTGCTATATTGATGAGAGCCTCACTAAGTTGCTGCTGCTGTCCTTGAACCTGTGGTCCTCCTTTCTTAGCCTCCCAAGTACTGGGATTACAGGTGTGCACCAACATGCCTGGCTTAGGATTTTTTTTCCCCAGTACTGAGGATTGAACTCAGGGGCGTTCTACCTCCGAGCTATACCCCTAGCCCTATTTTTTATTCTTTATTTTGAAACAGGGTCTCACTAAGTTGCGGAGTGTGCCTCACTAGGTAACTGAGGCTGGCTGTGAACCCGGATCCTCCGGTTTCAGCCTCCCAAAAGCATGCACCACCACGCCTGGCTAGGATTTTTTAACAGAATATACTTAGGCCAGCTGTAGTGGTGTGCACCCATGGTCCCAGATACTTGGGAGGTTGAGGCAAAAGGATCGTTTGATGCTAGCTTGGCCAGCCATAGCGAGACCTCATTTCAAAAAAGGAAAAGGAAAGAGTGTACTTGGGTATTATTTGTGAAATTTTCACTTAAAAATGTAAACACAAAGAGGCCTGTGTGGAGCCTGGCAGAGAGTAGGTGCTGAAGAAACACTGTTCACTTCCCGTCTGAGGCAGATGTCGGTGAGGTGGGTCCAGCCCTCCCCAATGCCCATGGTCTCGAAGCATCGTCTGCAGGAGGCAGGAGGCTGTGTTTATTTGCCGTTTGTCCCCTCCCTTCTCTCTCTCCTTCCTGACATGGTTTCTATGGAGACGAGGGTCCCTCAGCAATTCTTCTGCCAGAGCTGCAGCCCCATCATCAGGATCTGCCTTTGCCGTCCTGACAGGTTGCTGAGGCAAAGCTGTCACCCGACTGGGAACGGGAGCCCGTGGCTTGAGCTGATGTGGTTGCCATGGAGACAGCTCTTGGTGAGAGAGGAGAGTGGCACGCCCTCGCTGCGCTCTATGGTGGCACTGTGGCCCAGCTGGGCTGCTGCTCAAGAGTCGTAACGCCAGCCCCCCTTGGCCAGTGCTGTCCCCCCAGTCCAAGGCAGGAAGCCAGTGTCAGTGTTGACGCAATTTGTTCTAACAGAGCTGTTGTGTCTGAGCACTTACCCGGTACCAGGCCCCGATCCCAGCGCCCCATGAGACTCATGTTGAACCCTCTACAGCCTCTCTGCACAAATCCTCACCATCCCATCGGTATATGCTACTCTTTTACTGGTGCTTTTTTATGGTACTGGGGATTGAATCTCCGGCCCTTTTTATTTTTTACTTTGAAAGAGGATCTTGCTAAGTTGCTGAGGGTCTCACTAAGTTGTTGAGGTTGGCCTTGAACCTCTGCTCCTCCTGTCTCAGCCTCCCAAGAACTGGATTACAGGCATGTTCCACTACTCTAGTCTTCTTCTTCTTCTTCTTTTTTTTTTTTTTTTTTTTTTTTTTTTTTTTTTTTTTTTTTTTGTGGTACTGGGGATGGAACCCAGAGGCATTCTACCTCCGAGCTACATCCCCAGTCCTATATTTTTTTTTATTCTTTCTTTTGAAACAGGGTCTCACTAAGTTGTGGACGGCCTCACTAAGTAGCTGAGGATGGCTGTGAACCTGGATCCTCCGTTCTCAGCCTCCCAAGTACTGGGATTACAAGTGTGCGCCACCAGGCCCAGCTTTCTTTCTTTTTTTTTTTTTTTTGCGGTACTGGGGATTGAACTCAGGGGCATTCTACCTCCGAGCTATACCCCCAGCCCTATTTTTTTATTCTTTATTTTGAAACAGGGTCTCACTAAGTTGCAGAGGGCCTCACTAGATAGCTAAAGCTGGCCCTGAACCCGGATCCTCCGGTCTCAGCCTCCCAAATGCTGGGATTACAAGCATGCGCCACCACGCCCGGCTCCGGCTTTCTTCTTCTTTTATTTTTCCTGGTTTCTAGTCAGTTTTTAAATTATGATTTAGTTCACAGACCCTAAAGTGTGCAATTTGGTGATTTTTTTTTTAAAGTATATTCACGATATTGTATGATCACCACCATGTTCTCATTCTAGACCATTTCCAGGGCTCTCAAAAGTACCCCTCTCTCTGTTAGCAGTCACCCCCACTCTCCCTCCAGCCCCTGGCACCCACTAATCTACCTTCTGTCTCTGTGGATTTGCCTGTTCTGAACATTTCATTCAAATGGAATCATGCAATCTGTGATCTTTGGTGACAGGCTTCTTTTACTTAGCATAAGGCTTTCAGGGTTTAGCTATCCATGTTGAATCCTGTATCAAGACCTTGTTCTTTTTTATAGCTGAATAATAATCCATTATATGCATAGGCCACATTATATTTGTTCATTCATCAGTTGATGGACATTTGGGTTGTTTCCACTTTTTGGCTGATATGAATAGTGCTCCTGTGAATGTTCATGTTCTAGTTGCTGTCAATAAGTGTTTTCAGTTCTCTTGGGTAGATACCCAGGAATAGACTTGCTGTAGATCGATGGCACTCGGGGAAAACAAAGATGGGATTTGAAACCAGGGCTCTACGTCTCCTGAACCACACTGACAGCTGCAGTGATGCCCCATGTCTTCCCTGCCCCCGCCCGGGGCTTTTCTAGGATCCTCTTTCTTGTATTTTCAGAACCTTTCAGAGAACCTGGTGGTGCATGCCTATAATCCCAGTAGGCTGAGATAGGAGGATCACAGGTTTCAAAGCCAGCCTTAGCAACTTAGTGAGGCTCTCAGCAACTTAGTGAGACAGTTTCCAAATAAAAAATAAGGGTATAAGGCTATTGCTTAGAGGTAGAGCATTTGACTGCAAATAAAAAATAAAACAGGAGCCAGGCGTGGTGGCGCACCCTTGTAATCCCAGTACTTGAGACAGGAGGATTCCAGGTTCAGATCCAGCCTTGGCAACTTCACAAGGCTTTCAGCACCCTAGTGAGACCCTGTTTCCAAATAAGACATAATATCAGGCTGGAGATGTAGCTTCGAGATAGAATACCTCTGGGTTCAATCCCCAGTACCAAATAAATAAATCAGTAAGTAAAATAGGGCTGGGGGTGTATCTCATAGGTAGAATGCCCCTGGCTTCAATCCCAACCCCCCCCCCACACACACACCTGCATTTGGAGCCACATAGGCCTAGATTTGAATTCTGGCTTTGCTACTTATTTCCAAATGAATTTAAACTTGAGCAAATCATGTAACTGCGCCAGTGCTCAATTTGTTTATTTATAAAATAGGAATATTAATCCCTCCTTCCCAGAGGTGTTTGTGAGAATTAAATGAGACAAGCGGATAAAGCGGTCAGTGTAGGAGAGGGGCTTGATAAAGAAGGTTCTTATTATTCTCATTACCATCCCAACCACCTCCTGGCTGTGGTCCTGGCGCCTTTGCCTTAATTCAGTAAGTACGTTTCAGCTGCGTCTCCAGGAGCTTTGCACGCAGAGCTGCCAGTGGCCAGGAAAGGGCGGTCACACTGCACACCACTGCCTGCCTTCGACATTTGATTTGGCACTCGGCTAAACTTTTGTTTGTGTTCCCCCGCAGAGGGCCTCCCCTAACCTGGCTGTTTCTGCCACTCTGGAGGAAGAACGCCTCATCTTTGAGGCGCATCCCCACTCCAGGTCCCTTCTAGAGCAATGTGCACACAGCAGTCTTTTCAGGGAAACCTCTCTGACCCCCCCTACCTGCCCCCACGCACACACATGTTGGTGAACATCTGCCCAGCTGTTTTGGTAGCAGGTCCACTTTGTTCCTGGGAAGGTTGTTCTTTGAGCATTGACCGCACGGAAGCATAGAAGGTGTTGGGGGCAGAGGGCCCCTCCAGTGCTGGGCTGCAGGGGTTTCTGGGGACCAGAGGGCTCAGGCCCCTCGCTAGGAGCTAAAGATCAGGGATGCTTAGAGGCGCCACCCGAGCTGCTCCAAGGCGGCCTTGTGAGTGGCTAGTGGGTAGGGAGTTTCCCTTCTGCCTGCCAGGCCAAAGAGTGTGGCCGGGGCTGGGTCCTTCCTGGGCCTTTGGCTGCCTTCCCCCTGGAGGCCTGTCCTACCTCCAGGGGCCCAGGGCCAGAACCTCTGCTTCTTGGGCAGGGACTGGCTCCACCCCTGGGAGCTCCACAAAGAGGCTCTGAGGGGCCCTGGCTCCCTTGAGGGGTCGGCCCCCCAGAGCCTGGTCAGCTGCTGCCCTGCAAAGGGGAGGGAGGTCTTTGTGTCTGAGCCTGCCTTGTTTTCCTCCCAGAGCCACAGGGAAGTGTGGGAGCCCACGTGGCTTCAACGCCGTGGGGGAGGGTCCAGTCCAAGCCAGAATGGCTGCAGTCACTGTGGACCCGAGAGGACAGCAGCTCGGCCTTCCCTGCTGGCTTTCCTGTAGGTTCACACCAGGGGCCCTCTCACCATGGAGACTTCTCTGCCCGCTGGAAGAGTCCAGGACTTCATGGGGAAAGTCTTTTTATTTTATTTTATTTAGTTTAGTTTAGTTTACTTGTGGGTACTGGGGATTGAACCCAGGGGCATTCTACCTCTGAGCTACACCCCCAGCCCTATTTTTATTCTTTATTTTGAAACAGGGTCTCACTAAGTTGCAGAGGGCCTCACTAATGACTTTCCCGGTTGGAAAGTCATTTTAAAACATGGGTTATAACCGGGCATGGTGGCGCATACTTGTAATCCCAGTACTTGGGAGGCTGAGACAGGAGGATTGCAGGTTCAAAGCCAGCCTTAGCAATTTAATGAGGCTCTCAGGAACCTAGCAAATAAGAAATCAAATCAGAACTGGGCATGGTGGCATACGCTTGTAATCCCCGTACTTGGGAGGCTGAGACAGGAGGATCTGGGTTCGCAGCCAGCCTCAGCTACTTAGTGAGGCCCTCCACAACTTAGTGAGACCCTGTTTCAAAATAAAGAATAAGCTGGGCATGGTGGCACACACTTATATAATCCCAGCATTTGGGAGGCTGAGACCGGAGGATCCGGGTTCGCGGCCAGCGTCAGCTATCTAGTGAAACACTCCGCAACTTAGTGAGACTCGGTTTCAAAATAAAGAATAAAAAATAGGGCTGGGGGTATAGCTCGGAGGTAGAATGCCCCTGAGTTCAATCCCCAGTACTGCAAAAAAAAAAAAAAAAAAAAAAAAAAAAAAAAAAAGAATAAAAAATAGGGCTAGGGGTGTAGCTCAGAGGTAGAATGCCCTTGGGTTCAATCCCTAATACCACCAAAAAAAAAAAAAAGAAATCAAATCAGGATGGGGGTGTATCTTGGAGATAGAAGAATGTCCTTGGGTTCAATCCCTGGTAACACACACCCCACAGGAAAAAAATACATAAGACTAAAAAACCCTCCAACATTCAGAGGCATTTCTCTTGGATAGGGGATAGATATATTTCCAATGAGTTTTTTTAGGGTATACACATACATACATTAATGTGTTTATGTGTAAATCTAAAGTAATATAAACTTAGTGGAGCAGAAACATTACAAAGCACGTAAACACATACACACCTGCAAAGAAAGAGGCAGCAGGTTCCATTACTTTGGCCCTTGGGGTAGGACAACTGGGCCTGGGCTCCTCTATTCTTCTTTGTACTCTTTGAATTTTGAACCACGTAAATGTGGCATCTATTAAAAAATGAAAGAATGAATAACCATCCATAAAATAAAAGAAAGCCTGCCCTAGTCACCTCTACCATTCCTCAGCCCAATCCAGGATTAGCAGGTTGTGGCCTTCTAGTCGTTCTGTATGCTCAGACAATGCACATTTCTATGTGTTTTTTAAATACAAAGATGGGATTACATTGTATGTGCTGTTTCTGTAACATTGATCACAGAGCATGAGTAGGAACTGGTTTGTTTGTTTTTTTTTAATGCTTGATGTTTGGGGGTTTTCTTCTGCCTCAGTACTTATTATAAAGATCAAAAATCACAGGGTCAAATAAACATAGGAAGGAAAGAAAGTCTAAAACAGCACCGTCTATTTCAGTGTTTTAAACACAGAGCCCAAAGGTCTAAAAGAAGCTTCAGACCAGTCAGCAGCCAACCTTCAGGGAGAGGGGGATGGAAGGGACACTGGCTTTATCTGCTTGGGGTACATTTTCTACAGTGACAATGTATTTTTGTATATTAATTGATTTTTTTTGAAAAATGGTGTGTATTGTGTGTGTATGTGTGTATGGTACTGGGGATTGAACCAGGGACATTATACCTCTGAGCTACATCCGCAGCCCTTTTTATTTTTTGTTTTAAAATAGGGTCTCACTGGGTTGCTCAGTCTCACAACGCTGCTGAGGCTGTCCTTGAACCTAAGATCCTCCTGTCTTAGCCATCACCACTCTAATTCTAGGATATTTTTGTCACCCTCCTCCCCAGAGAAATCTCATGTCCATTAATAGTTGCTCCCATCCCACCCTCTCTCAGTTCTTGGCCAGCATTAGTTTACTCTGTCTTGTGGATTTGCTCTTCAGGTAAATGGCACAGTATGACATGTGGCCTTTTGTGTCTAGCTCCGTTCATCTCGCAGGATGCTCCCAGGACGCATCTGTGTTGTAGTGTGAGTTAGGGCTTCATTCCTTTTGTGGAGGAATAATCTTCCACTGTGTGGACAGACCACGTTTGCCCATCCCATTCTCCACTTAATGGGTGTACTGGGGTTGTAGGTTACTTCTTCCCCTTAACAGGGTGTCTCAAAGACTTTACATGTCAGTGACTCTCATGACCCTGTAGCTGTGTCCTGAGAATCGAACCCAAGGCCTTGCACATGCTCGGCATGTGTTCTGGCACTGAGCTACATCCCCAGCCATTTTTATTTTGAGATAGGGGCTGGCTACGTTGTTCAGGTGATCCTCCTGCTTCTGATGGGATTATAGATGAGCGCCTCCACAGCCCCTCACTCCTGTCCTCCTCTCCCCACCATGGTACTGGGAATTGAGACCAGGGGCACTCTACCTCTGAACTACACTTTCTGCCCTATTTGGCCCCAGGTTGGCTATGGATTTGCCGTGGGGCCCTGGACAAGTCCCTGCCCCCTCTCTCAGTTTCAATAAAATGGGTCTTGTAATGGGTCTTGGGCTGGGGATGGTGGTGCACTCCTGTAATCCCAGTACATGGGAGGCTGAGATAGGAGGATTGCAGGTTTGAGACCAGACTCAGCAACTTAGCAAGGCCCTCAGCAAATTAATAATATCCTGTTTCAAAATAAAATAAGAGCTGGGCATGGTGGCACATGCTTGTAATCCCAGTACTTGGGAGGCTGAGACAGGAGGATCGCAGGTGCGAGACCAGCCTCAGCTACTTAGTAGACCCTCTGCAACTTAGACCCTGTTTCAAAAAGATAATTAAAAAATAGGGCTAGGAAGCCGGGCGTGGTGGCGCACGCTTGTAATCCCAGCATTCGGGAGGCTGAGACCGGAGGATCCGGGTTCGCGGCCAGCCTCAGCTACCTAGTGAGGCACTCCGCAACTTAGTGAGACTCGGTTTCAAAATAAAGAATAAAAAAAGTAGGGCTGGGGGTGTAGCTCGGAGGTAGAATGCCCATGAGTTCAACCCCCAGTA